>WOXC01001737.1:0-124471 GCA_011680675.1 Gymnobelideus leadbeateri
AGGAACTTATTCAAGAAATTCTCAAGGAATATTCCCTAATGTAGAACCAGAGGGCAAAATAGAGGTTGAAAGAATCCACAGATCACCTCCTGAAAAAGATACCAAAAAGAAAATTTCTAGAAATATTATAGCCAAGATCCAGAATCCCCAGATCAAGGATAAAATATTACAAGCATCCAGGAAGGAACAATTTGAATATTGTGTAAACACAATCAGGATTACACAAAGTCTGGCAGCTTCTAGATTGAGGGATCCAAGGGCTTGGAATATGATATTCCAGAGCTCAAAGGAGCTGGGATTAAAACCAAGAATCACATACCCAGCAAAACTGAGTATCATGTTTCAGGGGGAAATATGGTCATTCAGTGGAATAGACGACTTTCAAGCATTCTTGATGAAAAAAATAGAGTTTAATAGAAAATTTGACATCGAGATACAAGAAGGAAGAGAAGCATGAGAAGGTAAACAGGGAAAAGAAATCATAAGGAACTTATCAAAGTTGAACTGTTTATATTCCAACATGGAAAAATGATAACTGTAACTTATGAAACTTTTCTCAGTATGAGAATAGCTGAAGGGAATATAAATTATATGTGTATGTATGTATGTGTGTATATATATATATATGTATATGTTTACAAAATATATATCTATATGGGAGTTTATATGGGCATATGAATACATATGTTAGTGCGTGTATATGTGTGCAAGTATACATAGGAAGAGGGCACAGGACCAATTGAATAGGAAGGGATGATACTTAAAAGGTGAAATTAAGAGGTGAGGGAGGAATATAATGAGAGGAGATGGGGAGAGTCAGCATGAGATAAATTATCTCGTACAAAAGAGGTAAGGGAAAATGGTTGAAATGGAGGGGAAGAACAGGAAGGCAAAAGTGAATGTCAAGCTTATTCTTATTGATTTTGGCTTAGGGAGAGAATGACATACACATTAAATAGGTATCTAACCATATAGGAGAATAGGGGGAAAGGGGATGAGAGGGGAGTTAATGGAAAGAAGGGCAGGCTGGGTGGCAAAGGAAGTTGGAAGCACCCACTTTTGTAAAGGGACAGGATCAAGGTACAGAAGTGAACAAGTGGGAGGTGGGATAGGATGGAGGGAAATATAGTCATTCTTTCACAGTATATACACCATGGATATGTTTTGCTTAGCTATGTACAGCCTATATTGAATTGCTTGGGGGTTATTATTAATTGGTGTTTTCCCATATTCTTGTTGTTTATCATAATTAAAATCACACATAGGCTAACATGAACTTCTCCTTATGCCCACATTATTTCTTAATATATCAGTTGTTCCAGCACGTAGCTGGCACAGTAGATATTGTGTTGGGTCTGGAGTCAGTAAGACTCATTTTCCTGTGTTCAAATATAGCTTCTGACACTTAGTTGCTGTGCGACACAGGGTAAGACACTTGGCCTTGTTTGCCTTAGTTTCCTCACCTGTAAAGTGTTCTAGAAATGGAAATTGGAAATTACTTCACTGTCTTTGCCAAGAAAATCCCAAATGGGGTGACAAAGAATCAGACACAACAAATAGTTGAACTGAGTAATATAATTTCAGTTGCTGTATCAAATTATAGTTTCAAAACAAAGGTTTTAGCAAAAGTGATTGCACTTAGTTGTTTGTAAGTTTTATCACCCACTTGAATGTGAATTCCTTGAAGAGGGATCATATTTTGTCTTTTTTTGTGTGAATAATGCCTGGCATAAAGTAAGCCCTTAATAAATGTTTGTTACTTGACTAACAAAGGGTTTACTGGAATATTTTGTGTATCAAAGTGTAATGACAAGCAAAAAAGTACTTTGTTGCTTATTTCAGCTATTCAAGTACCTTTAAACTTGGCCTTTGATTGTATCAAGTCTTTATCAGAAACAGTACACATTGTGTTACCCTTAATAGGCCTAACAGAATTTTCCCTTAATAGAAATAAAATCGTCACTTGGAGCCCATGATGGGAGCAACTTGATGAAAGAAAGGACCAGGAAGGGTGGAACAGAAAACAGCCCAGCAGAAAAAAGCTCAAGCAGAGCTGGTACCAGTCAGAACTGAGAGGGAGAATGCTTGCAATTTCAGTGCTCTGTTGATTTGTGTTACTTTTTGTGAACTGAGAGAGAGTGTGTTTGTTATGTCTGCACTCTGTAGAATTCTATCTGTAGTTCTGTCAGACAAAAGCACCCTGTCTGTTATTCTTAGATGGAAGCCCTGAAAGAAGAATTTATTGCTGTTACAGAAGTCCTGGGACTGGGACTTAACTGTTGATTTGTGTTTGATTTCTCAGACAGAAGCTTTATCTATTGATTTCTGTTAATTTGTCAGACAGAAAGTGAATTGAGGTGATAGTGCTGGCAATGTGTAAAATATTGTTATAGCTCTGTAAAGCTTAATCTGTATAAATAATGTTGTAGCTCTGTCAAGCTGTGTCTTACTAGAAACAGAAATTGTGAAGGGCTTGAAGTGGAGTAATCCCTATGGTCTGACATACAGAACTGGAAAAAAGAGCTGCCTACATGTGAATCCAGGCAAGAGCTAGGAGTAATCATTCCATGGAGGAGGAAGTGAGGAGTTTGCAAGCCAGTCTCAAGTCAAAGTAAAAGAAGACTTTACTTGAGTATTCTGTATTGACTTATGAGATTGTGATTTACTGTAACTTAGGTGTAAGTGGTGTTTGTACTTTCTGCTACCCCCTTAAGGATATTTGGCTTAAGGACAATTGGAGGCCAGACTGGAGTCAAGATGAAAGAAGACTTTACTTGGAAACTCTTTATTGACTAAGGGGATTATAACTTACTTATTGCTATGTTTTCAAGACTCTGTCGCCACTTTAGCAGTAAATTATTATGTTATGTTGTTGTGAATGTTGTGTTTTGCTTTCTTGAATTTTATCCTTTAGTTTATTGATGAATAAAGAGAGATTTCACTCTATTAAGCAATTAGATCCTTAATGTTATTTATAACAGCAATCCGCAGGAGAGCTGCTTTTGATTGGCTTTACAAAAGTTTACATATTTAAATTTTTCATTGATTTTTTTCTTCACATTTTGCTGGGTAACTTATCCTGAAGATTCGATTCCTCAGTGAATTTTGGCCTTGGAAAATACTTAGTTTCAACCCCAGAGATCTTATAATGTATGGTCAAATGTGACTGAAATTGAAGTAGGGTCTTTTAGCCCAGAGCTGCAAATCTAGTGGCTCCCTTTAATTCTGTGTATTTCAAAAATATAATGACAATAACCCTTGACTTAACTATAGAAAATGTTAATTTGCTTTGTTTAGTTGAAATATTAATATAACAATGTAGATAATGAGGCTGATGGTATGAGCTGTGACAATGACATCAAACTTCTACTAAGCAGTTTAGTTTTGATATTTGAGTTGGGTATATCCCCCAAACATATTCAAATTCATCATCAAAAAAGCATCTATTGAGTGCTGAGTAACTCCAGTCTCATTGTGTTTAGAGAAAACTTGGATAGAGACATTTGGATAGAGCACTGAGCCTGTAGTCAGAAACAATTGAGTTCAAATAAACCCTTAGGCACTTACTAACTGTTGAGCCTGGACAAGTCACTTAACCTCTGTTTGCTCCAGTTTCCTCAACTGTAAAATGGGAATAACAGTGGCACTGACCTCAGACGGTTGTTGTGAAGATAGTGTCTAATTTTTTTTTTTTAGCATAGTGACTATCATATTGTAAATGCTATATACATGCCTATTCTTTTCACTTTATTATTCATAGCATAGAATTATAGACATCAAAAATACAAATCAATATGAACTAGAGTCTCTATGTTTGAAGTATTTACAAGGGCAGAATAGTGATTCCATGTTAAGGAGAAGCTATATAAACCCCTTGCTGTATTCTGAATGTATCACCACCTGAAAATGTCAGGTAAAGCCAATTCAAAATTCACCCACACTGTGCCTCATAATCTCATGTAATTCAGGGAAACAAATACCACTTCATGCCATCTACTTTTCCCCCTTCTTTCTGGAAAGAAGTGATAATTCTTAGAACACTGTATCTCAGCCCCACACAAATCTCAAACAATGTGAAAGGGAGTTCTGAACAACTTCTGGAGCCACAGCACCCACAGAACGGCACAGAGAAGCTGACCTCCTGCTGAGGACAGCCCAGCAGCCCTGCAGGGAGCTCACAGCACAGCACGCTGCGAACCGACAGCGCAGCCCACAAAGCTGAGCCCAGGATGGCGGTTTTAGCCCCAGGGCGGCCGGGCCTTCAGCTGGCTGGTGGAACCCCAGAACACCAGCAATTGTGGTGATTCCAGAATTATCAGCACAGATATGCCTAGGACAAAGTGAGAGGTTAGTGTCCTATGGACTTTGGGACCAGTATTTGGGAAACACTTGGCTTCCTCCCCTGGGGGCAAAAAGCTGCTGAAGAAACAGCTGCACGGAAGCCATTTTGCAGTGTCAGTAGTGGCTCTAGCTCCTGGTATAAAAACTGTAGGGAGATCCAGCAATCAGTCTGGGGGTTAATCGCTTTTGCTTTAAACTGCCTGGATCTGGATTGTGGTCTGGGGGGGAAGTTTGGGGTGGGTATCCAACTTGCCAGAGTGGGTGGAGGCTTTACAGAGGCCACCCAACTGGCGGAAGTTGTGAAGACCCCACGTTTGGGCGGAAGCTCCCCTGTCTGGTGGCAGAGTCCTACTGTGGCAACAAGCCCAAAAATCAAGTAATTAAGTGGCAATATGCCTAGGCAAACAAAACAAAATAAACAGAAAAGTTCAACATTGGACTCCTATTTTAGGGGCAAAGAGGCTCAAAGCATGGAGGAGGACTGTGAGGTCAGAACTCCTGCACCAAAAGCCCCAAATGAAAATACAAGCTGGCTACAGGCCATAGAGGACCTTAAGAAGCAGATAAGAGAAGTGGGGGAAAATTTGGGAAGAGAAATGAAAAAGATGCAAGAAAAGTATGAAATGACAGTCAACAGCCTGGCTGAGGAAAATAACACCTTAAAAAATAGACTAACTCAAATGGCAAAAGAGGCTCAGAAAGGCAATGAGGAGAAGAATGCCTTAAAAAGTCGAATTTTCCAGATGGAAAAAGAATCTCAAAAGCTCACTGAAGAGATTCATTCCTTCAGAGTTAGACTGGAGCAAATGGAAGCTAGTGACTTTATGAGAAATCAAGATACTATTAAACAGATCCAAACAAGTGAAAGAATAGAAGGCAATGTGAAATATCTCATGGGAAAAACCACTGACCTGGAAAATAGATCCAGGAGAGATAATTTAGAAATTATTGTACTACCTGAGAGCCAGGATCAAAGAAAGAACCTAGAAATCATCCTTAAAGAAATTCTCAAGGAAAATTGCCCTGATGTTTTAGACCCAGAGGGCAAAATAGAGGTTGAAAGAATCCACAGATCACCTCCTGAAAAAGATCCCCAAAAGAAAACTCCCATGAATATTATAGCCAGGTTCCAGAATCCCCAGATCAAGGAGAAAATACTACAAGCAGCCAGGAAGAAACAATTTCAATATTGTGGAAACACAATCAGAATAGAACAGGACCTGGCAGCTTCTACACTGAGGGATCGAAGGGCATGGAATATGATATTCCAGAGGGCAAAAGAACTGGGAATGAACCCAAGGGTCATCTACCCAGCAAAACTGAGTATTTTGTTTCAGGGGAAAATATGGTCATTCAGTGGAATAGAGGACTTTCAAGCATTCTTGATGAAAAAACCAGAGTTGAATAGAAAATTTGACATTCAGACACAAGAAGCAAGTGATGCTTGAGAAGGTAATCAAGGAAAATAAATCAAAAGGAACTTATAAAAGTTGGACTATTTACAGTCCTACATGGAAAAACAATAACTGTGTTTGATGAAACCTTTCTCATTATGAAAATACTTGAAGAAGGGTACATGGCATATGTTCACAGGTATACATGGATAGAGGGCACAGGTTGAATTTGATGGGAAGGGATGATTTTTTTGGGAGGGGAGGGAAATTGGGGTTGGGCGACTTGCCCAGGTTCACTTGGCTGGGTTTTTGTTTGGGTGTTGGGTGTCTGGGGCCAGATCCGACCTCGGGTCCTTCTGGCTCCGGGGCTGGCTCTCTGCTCGATGTGCCACCTAGCCGCCCCAAGGAAGGGATGATTCTTAAGGGGTGAAGTCAAGAGGTGAGAGAGGAAAGTGGCAAGAGGAGATGGAGAGAGACAGGGTAGGGCAAACTATCTCATGTAGAAGAGGCAAGGGGAAGTAGTTGCAGGAGAGGGGAAGAATAGGAAGGCAAAAAGGCAAAAGCATATTCTCACTGAAGTTGGCTCAAGGAGAGGATCACATACATACTAAATGGAATATCTTACCCTCACTCACTCTCCTGAGTAGGGGAAAGGGGGATGAGATGGGGGATGATGGAGGGGAGGGCATTCTGGGGAGAGGGGAGGTTAGAAGTACCCACTATCAAAAGGGACAGGATCAAAGTAGGGAATGGACCAGGTGGGAGGTGAGACAGAGGGGAGGGAAATATAAGCAGTCTTTTACAATATATCTACTATGGTAATGTTTTGCATAGATATACATGTACAACACATACTGAATTGCTTATCTTCTCAGAGGGAGTGGGTCACAAGAGAGAAAGGGAATGGATCTGAAAATCGAAGTTTTAAAATTAAATGTTTTGTAAGATGTCCAGGCAGTGGGGCTCAGAGATTCACCTTGCCCTAATGGCAAAGTCGAAGGGGGTATGGGGGAAGATATAGGAGAGAGTAGATTGGATGAGGGGATATCTAGTGCGACTGCTACTCTGGGGTCGTGGGTAGGAAAAAATGGGGGAAAATGTAACTCATAATCTGGTGGAAATGAATGATGTAAACCAGAAGTTAATAAAGCATTTGTTTAATTAAAAAAAAAAGAAAAAAAATCCAAAAAAAGAAAAAAAGAACATTTTATCTCTAATATAATACTTCATATTTCTTTAAGAGAATGGATATCTAGAGGAAGAATTGTGCAAAACTCAGCAGGCTATAATTGTAAACATTAGGGGAAAGATATTATTTTTTTCTCCTGGTAGGGTAGGGCCTATATGTAATGGAGGGGGCTTATTTCTACTCAAGAATAGATATAAAGTACTATTTAAATCATAAATCAATATTAAATCACAATTATTATTCATAATTATTATTAGCAGCAAACAAAGATCTTCCCTGGGAGACAGGGAGATGTAGATTTGTCTTGCCTCTGATATATCTTTGTTGTATGACCCCAGAGAGGTCATTGAACCTCTCAGTGCTCTAAGAAACTCTTTTCAAAGTTTGCAAACCTTTAAAATGATTTTCCCAGGGGTGCTTATCTAGTCAATATCTAAGGTTGGATTTGAACTCAGGTATTTCAACCACACCATCTAGTTGCCCAATCCATGTCAATGGAATAACAGGTCCCATCTGTATCCTATAATGAGAATAATAATAATAGCCCCATTCATTGTTATTAATGTTGGATAACTATAATGCAAAGAGCCCTGGATTTGATATCAGAAGTCCTGACTTTGTGTTCAGGTTCTTTCATCTACTAGTGTGACCACTTTTGAGCAATTCACATCTTTGTGTCTCAGTTTCCTCCCTGGTAAAATGAAGACTTCTACTACCTAACTCTGTGGTTTTTCTAAAGAGAAAATAAGATACTGAAAATTTCTTTAGAAATTAAGTATTTTATAATTGTAATCTACTTCTATTTTATCATCATAATTATTGATATTATGATAATAATAGTTCCTGTGCAATTGTGCTATCACCTTGGAAAGCAGTCATCTTCAGTTGACTTATTCCCATTTGATTGTGAGAATTTCTAATTTTGGTAAGCAAATACTACAGAAATGGGCAAAAGTTATGGTGACAACAGTAATAAGAGAATAATTATTGACATTTGTATAGATTTTTAAGGTTAGAAAACATTTTATACACATTATCTAGTTTGATCTCCACAATAACCATTTGAAATAATTACTACATATTATTACTATTTCCAGGTTATCCATAAGGAAACTTGGGTTTAGGGAAGTTAAGTGACTAGTCTGTGGTCACACAACTAATTGGCAAAAATTGAAATTAAACCCAGCTCTTTTCTCAATCAGAGTGTAAAGCCCTCTTTACTATAATGTTAGATGAAGACATTTAAGATAATGGGATTTAGATGTAGAGCTGGAAGGAATTGAAGAGGTCATCTAGTCCAACATCTTCATTTAACAGATGAAAAAAATGAATCCTAATAAAAAGTAGCACAGGTAATGAAAAATTCCTAAGAGAGAATTTGAATGGAGCTTCCCTGATGTCAAAGTCATAATTTAAGGAGGAATATTTTCTCTTATTACACCTATTACCTATGTAGCCTTTATAAGAATTCTCAGGATCTTTATTCAATTTCTTTCTGTCTCTGTCTTTTTCTCTCTGTCTCTGTATCTCTGCGTATGTGTGTGTCTCTCTCATCCACATACATACACACATGCACATACACATATCATCATCATCACCTCACTTTCAGGTTTTTAGGGAAACCTCTGAGAGGCTATGGAGTTTTTCACTAATGCTATTGGCTTAAGCCCTCATTAGAGTATGTTCTCCACAGTATTAATCACAAGTTATCACTTAAGTGTCTAATTTTCCAGATAATAACTTCTCAGTATCCTGGATTAAGGCCCTATTATCATTTAACCAGTTAGTATCAACTAGTTTTTAAAAAGCCATACATAGCAAGAATAGAAATACAAAATATGTTTCCCAAAATGGAGAGAATACTCTCCCTCATATCACTTGAGCCCTCAGGAGGAGTTAGCTCAAATATAAGGTAGTTGCTACAAAGCATTTACACTGCCAAATTGGCTTTGAAATACAGCATAGCCAATGCATACAGTTTATCCTCTTATTTATAGGACCTGGCATTTTGACTGTGGGGTCACTGCTGGGCAGGGATGGGCTGAGTTAGGAGTCACTCTTTTGAATTATGCTGACAGACCAGGTTTTGTTACCAAAAACTCTGGCATGGACTTAAGCTCCCAGAAGTTTGGTGCCTTTCCTACGCTATTGAAGTTCCAAAGTTTTCAGGATAGTCTACACCATCTCCAGTAGTAGTTTTTTTACCTGTATCAAGAAACAGGGATTGAAGCAACAGTAGGACCATGTGAACATGATTTCCTATCAGGAAGGGTGGGAACAATGGACAATTGGCAAAGGTACCACCTCTCACAGAAACTCCAGGGTCATGCCTGACAGCTTCATGCTGTTCTATAATAATTCATGCTCATTACTTATCACCTGTAAAATAAAATAAAAAAGACTTGCTTTGGCTGGATGGCAAATTTTGTGTGCACACTCAATTCCAGTTCAGGAGCCAATCAAATTGTGTGCATAAGATGAAAAAAAAAATCCAAGAGACAGTTTCTGAATATTTAATAATGAATTTACTAATTATGGATGGCAAATAATAAATTGAGGTCAATGGCTCTCTCAGAAACCAAAAATAAACCTTGGAGACTGTAAAATGGTTAAATATCTTTGGAAAAGTGGTAATCCTTGATGGGTGGAAATCAACTCTGACTGATTAGCAATTAGTGAGAGAATGAATATCATAATGATGTATTCTATTCTATTCTAATAAGGGGGTAGGGAACATGAGTCTTGTCATGTTGGACAAAGATACTTCTCTCAAGACAGATCACTCCCACCTTGGGGCAATCTAAAGGATGTATCTCTACCCAGACTACTTACGCTGAACACAATGGGCTGGAATTCACCTTCATTTTTCTCTTTCACACTTCCTCTTAACACTTTAATCAGAAATAAGCTTTCCCATTTGGGTGGAAGAGAATGTCTCATTGTCAGTCTTATTCTTCATGAGAACTGGGCTTTGAATGAGAAAATAGAAGAGCAAAAGTAACCCTGGATCCCCCAGCTCCTTACATTAACAAATGATTATTAATAATTGTTTCTCTCCATACTTATGCAGTAATTATACCAGAAGCATTTAAAAAATACCTGTAAATACTATGAAATGAAAAGCACATACCTATATATAGCAGACTCCCCAAATGACCACATGGGGATTCCATCAAGTTGAGCATACTATTAGTACATCTGAGGACTGGGATTCATTGGCATATTATGCATTTAAATTATAAGAATTTGTATCATAGGACCTCAGCTGCTAGCCAACTGATAGATAAATGATGGTCTACCAAAAATTAAATATTTTGGACAATCCCCAGGGAACAAGGTACTTCAATAAAACTAGCTGAAATTTTCTTTTCTTTTAAAAATATGATTTTTAGTTTTCAACATTTGTTTCTACAACTTTTTGAGATCCAAATGTGCTCCTTATCTATCCCCACTCCCCCATGCCAAGATGGCATGCAGGAGCAGAGAAAGGAAGTTTCCTTCTCAAAAGAGAAAGGGAAAGAGAAAAGAGAAAGAAAAGAAATGGAGAAAAAGAAGTGGGAGGGAGAGAAGGAAAGAAAGAGAGAATGTGCACACCCACATGTGCAAGATAGAGATGGAGGGGAAGTGGGGGAGAGAAAATTATGATAAGGATGCTTGGTTTTTTTTTTGTGGGGGGCAGAGTCGAGATGGTGGAGTAGAAAGGAGGAAAGTTTTCTCTTATTACACCTATTACCTATGTAGGATTTTACAGCGGCTCCAGCTTCCACCTTCCCCAATCCATGTAAAAGGGGACTCTGAACGAACTTTGGAGCTACAGAGACCACAAAACGACACAGAAAATCTAACATCCTCCTGGCAGGGAGTTGCAATCACAGTACTCTGGGAGCTGAGCCCAGGCCCACTTGAGCCAAAGGTTTTAGCCACAGGCCTGTCCTGACCAAACACCAGCTGGAGGGACTCCAGAAGACCAGTAGTTGTGGCGTTTCCAGAATTATCAGGACATAGATGCTAAGGACAAAGTGAGAGGTCAGTGCACTGTGAACTTTGCTTTCCAGTGGTTGGGAATGCACTGGGTTTTTGCCCAAGACGAGAAGCCACTGAGGAGGCATGGTGTAGCTGCCTCAACGTTGCAGCTTCAGCTACCGGCACGTGGACTGTAGGGAGAAAAAGCAACCAGTGTGAGGGGAAATTACTCTTTCTTTAACCTTCTTGGGTATGGATTGCTGTCTAGGGTGGGGGTCCTAGGATGTGTGACCAGCTTGCTAGAGTGTGTGGAAGCTTCAGAGAGAGCACCCAACTAATACCTCTGGCAGCTGAGAAAATCCCAGCGTTTGGGAGAGAAGCTCCACTGTATGGTGGCAGAGTCCTACTGTGGCCAAAAGCCCAGGGGTCAAGTGACTGAGTGGCAACATGAGTAAGCAAAGGAAGCAAAATAGACAGAGTACCCCAACTTTACATTCCTACTTTGGTGACAAAAAAGAATCAAAGAATGGAACAGGAGGAAGACAGTGAAGTCAGAACTCCTGCAACAAAAGCTTCCAAGAAAAATACAAGTTGGTTACAAGTCATAGAGGATCTTAAGAAGCAAATAAGAGAGATAGGGGGCAGAGCCAAGATGTCAGAGTAGAAACAGCACATCCAAGGCACTCTCCCCACAGATTACCTCCAAACTATGTAAAAGGGGACTCTGAACAACTTTTGGAGCCCCAGCACCCACAGAACAGCACAGAGAATCTAACCTCCCACTGAGGATAGGCCAGCAGCCCTGCAGGAAGGACCAGCGCTGCGCTCTGGGAGCCAACAACGCAGCTCACAGCGTGTGGAGAGCTGAACCCAGGTATGCGTGAGCCAAGGTTTTAGGCCCAGGACGGCTGGGCCAGCAGCCAACTGGAGGTACCCCAGAACACCAGCTGCTGTGACAATTCCAGAATTATCAACACATACAAAGTAAGAGGTTAGTGCCCTATGGACTTTGGGACCAGTATTTGGGGAACTCGTCAGCTTCCTCCCCTGGGGGCTAGAAGCCACTGAGGAGACATGTTATTTTGGAGATTTCAGTGGCAGCTCCAGCTCCTAGCCTGCGAACTTTAGGGAGATCCAGTGATCAGTCTTGGGGGGTAATCACTCTTGCTTTAACCTCCCTGGATCTGGATGGTAGTCTGCAGATGAAGTCGTGGGGTGGATATCCAGCTTGCCAGAAATGGAAGTTGTCCCCCCACATGATCGGGAGGGAAGCTCCCCTGTCTGGTGGCAGAGTTATACTGTGGCAACAAGCCCAAAAGTCAAGTAATTAAGTGGCAACATGCCAAGGTAAAGGAAACAAATTAAACAGAAAAAGGCAACATTAGATTCCTATTTTGGCAGCAACGAGGATTGAAGCATAGAACAGGAGGAGGACTCTGAGGTCAAGAATCCTGCTCCAAAAGCCCCAAAGGAAAATGTAAGCAGGTTACAGGCCATAGAGGACCTTAAGAAGGACTTTGAAGGTGAAGGAGCCAAGATGGCGGAGTAGAAACAGCTCTTCTAAGCCACTCTCCCCCCAGATCACCTACAAACTATGTAAGAGGGCACTCTGAACAACTTCTGGAGCCCCAGTACCCGCAGAACAACACAGAGAAGCTAACCTCCCACTGAGGACAGCCCAGCAGCCCGGCAAGAAGGACCAACGCAGCTCTCTGGGACCTGGCAGCACAGCACACAGCAGTGCGCAGGGAGCCGAGCAAAGGTCCACCTGAGTTGCAGTTTTATCCCCAGGGCAGACAGGACAGCAGCTGGATAGAGGGACCCCAGAATACTAGCAGCTATGGCGATTCCAGAATTATCAACATAGACATGCCTAGGACAAAGTGAGAGGTTAGTGCCTTATAGATTTTGGGACCAGTACTTGAGGAATGCATAGGCTCCCTCCCCTGGGGGCTAGAAGCTGCTGAGGAGACAGGCCAATTTGTAGTTTTCAGAGGCAGCTGCAGCTCCTGGCCTGCAAACTGTAGGGAGATCCAGTGATCAGTCTTGGGGGGGTAATCGCTTTTGCTTTAACCTACCTGGATCTGGAATGTGATCTGGGGTGGAGGTCCTGGGTGGGTTTCCAGCTTGCCAGAAATGAAAGTTGCCCCCCACATGTTCAGGATAAAAAGTTCCCCTGTCTGGCGGCAAAACCATACTGTGGCAACAAGCCCAAAAGTCAAGTAATTAACAGAAAAATGCAACATTAGATTCATATTTTGGGGTCAAAGAAGACCAAAGCATAGAACAGGAGGAGGGCTGTGAGGTCAGAAATCCTGCTCCAAAAGCCGCAAAGGAAAACATGAGTGGTTACAGGCCATAGAGGACCTTAAGAATGACTTTAAAAATCAAATAAGAGAAGTGGAGGGCAGCTAGGTGGCACAGTGAGTAGAGCATCGGCCCTGGAGTCAGAAGGACCTGAATTCCGATCCGGCCTCAGAAACTTAATGCACACAGAAAAAAACAAACAAACAAACAAACAAAAAAAAAAAAAACTAGCTGTGTGACCTTGGGCAAGTTACTTAACCCCATCTGCCCTCCAAAAAAAATGCTCAGGGCAGCTAGGTGGCAAAGTGAGTAAGAGCACCGGCCTCAGAGTTGGGATGACCCGAGATCGAATCCGGCCATAGAAAATGAGCACCCAAACATAAATAATGACTAGTGGTGTAACCTTGAGCAAGTTACTTAATCCCAATTGCTTTTAAAAAATAAAGAGAAGTTGAGGAAAAATTGGGAAGAGAAATGAGAAGGATGCAGGAAAAGTATGAAATGAGGGTCAACACCCTGACTGAGGAGAACAACACCTTAAAAAATAGACTAACTCAAATGGCAAAGGAGGCCCAAAAGGGCAACGAGGAGAAGAATGCCTTAAAAAGTCGATTTTGCCAGATGGAAAAAGAATCTCAAAAGTTCACCGAGGAGATTCGTTCCTTCAGAGTTAGACTGGAGCAAATGGAAGCTAATGACTTTATGAGAAATCAAGATGCTGTTAAACAGATCCAAACAAATGAAAGATTAGAAGACAATGTGAAATATCTCATAGGAAAAACCACTGACCTGGAAAATAGATCCAGGAGAGACAATTTAAAAACTGTTGGACTACCTGAAAGCCATGATCAAAGAAAGAACCTAGAAATCACCCTTCAAGAAATTCTCAAGGAAAATTGCCCTGATGTTTTAGATCCAGAGGGCAAAATAGAGGTTGAAACAATCCACAGATCACCTCCTGAAAAAGATCCCAAAAAGAAACCTGCCAGGAATATTATAGCAAGGTTCCAGAATCCCCAGATCAAGGAGAAAATACTCCAAGCAGCCAGAAAGAAACAATTTCAATATTGTGGAAACACAATCAGAATAGCACAGAACCTGGCAACTTCTACACTGAGGGATCGAAGTGTATGGAATATGATATTCCAAAGGGCAAAAGAGCTGGGACTGAACCCAAGTGTCACCTACCCAGCAAAACTGAGTATTTTGTTTCAGGGGAAAATATGGTCATTCAGTGGACTAGAGGACTTTCAAGCATTCTTGATGAAAAAACCAGAGTTGAATAGGAAATTTGTCATCCAGACTCAAGAAGCAAGAGATGCCTCAGAAGGTAATCATGGAAAAGAAATCAAAGGGAACTTATCAAATTTGAACTATTTACATTCCTATATGGAAAAACAATAAATGTGACTGATGAAATCTTTCTCATTATGAAAATAAAGGAAGAAGGATGTATGGTCATATGAATACATATGTGAATGTGTGTATATATGTTTCTATTTATACAAGAAGGGAGGGCATAGGTTGAATTTGTTGGGAAGGGAGGACACTCAAGGGGTGAAATTATGAGGTGAGAGAGGAAAGTGGCAAGAGGAGATGGGGAGAGACAGGGTAGGGTAAATTATCTCATGTAGAAGAAGCAAGGAGTAGTGGCTGCAAGGGAGGGGAAGAATAGGAAGGCAAAAAGGCAAAACCACATTCTCATTGAATTTGGTTCAGGGAGAGAATGACGTACATGCTAAATGGGATATCTCAACCTACAGCAGAATAGCGGGAAGGGAGATGAGAGGAGGGATGACTGATGGGAGGGCATTCTTGGGGGGAGGGGATGTCTGAAGTACCCACTATAGAAGAGGGACAGGATCATGTAGGGAATGGACTATGTGGAGGGTGGGATGAGTAGGAGGGAATTATCAGCAGCCTTGTACAATATATCTACTATGGTAATGTTTTGCATAGCTAGACATGTACAACTTATACTGAATTACTTATCTTCCCAGAGGGAATGGGTGACAAGGGAGGAAGGCAATGGGTCTGACATTTGAGGTCTCAAAATTAAATGTTTCATATATATATGTATATATATATATATATATATATATATATATATATATATATATATATATATATACTATTATTAATATTCTTTTGCTTGTAATTGGGAGATGTGCAGGCATTGGGGCACAGAGATTTACCACACTCTAATGGAAAAGTCGAAAGGGGTATGGGAGAAGATATGGGAAAGAGCAGATTGGAGGAAACAATATCTTGTGGGACTTGTAACTCAAATTCTGGCAGAAATGAATGATGTACAATAGAAGTTAATAAAGCATTTGTTTAATGAAAAAAAAGGAGCAAATAAGAGAATTGGAGGAAAAATTGGGGAAAAGAATGAGAACTATGCAAGAAAGTTATGAAATGAGAGTTGATAGCCTGAGGAAAATACCTTAAAAAACAGACTAACTCAAATGGCAAAAGAGACTAAAAAGGCAATGAGGAGGAAAATGCCTTAAAAGCTGAATTTGCCAGAAGAAAAAAGAATCTCAAAAGCTCACTGAGGTGGAGAATCATTCCTTCGAATTAGACTGGAACATATGGAAGCTTGTGACTGTATGAGAAATCAAGATGCTGTTAAGCAGATCCAAACAAATGAAAGAATAGAAGGCAATGTGAAATATCTCATGGGAAAAACCACTGACTTTGAAAATGGATCCAGGAGGGATAATTTAAAATTAGTGGATTACCTGAAAGCCATCATCAAAGAAAGAATCTATAAATTATCCTCCAAGAAATTCTCAAGGAAAACTACCCTGATGTTTTAGAATCAGAGGGCAAAATAGAGTAGAAAGAATCACCTCCTGAAAAAGGTCCCACAAATAGAACTCCTAGGGATATTATAGCCAGGTTCCAAAACTTCCAAATCAAGGAGAGAATATTGCAAGCAGCCAGGAAGAAACAATTTTAATATTGTGGAAACACAAACAGGATAACAGAGTATCTGGTAGCTTCTATACTGAGGGATTGAAGGGATTGGAATATGACATTGTGGAAATCAAAGTAGCTTTGAATCAAACCAAGCATCACCTACCCAGCAAACTAAGTATCATGGTTCAGGGGGAAATATGGTCATTCAATGAATTAGAGGACTTTCAAGCATTCTTGATGAAAATACCAGAGTTGAATAGAAAATTTGACATAGAGATTCAAGGAGCCAGAGAAGACTGAAAAGGTAAACAGGGAAAAGAAATCATAAGGAACTTATCAAAGTTTAACTATTTGCTTTCCTACATGGAAAAACAATAATTGTAACTGATGAAACTTTTCTCAGTATGAAAATAGTTGAAGAAGGGTATCTGGGCATATGAATACATATGTGAATGTGTTTATATATGTGTTCAGATCTACATAGATAAGGTGCACAGAACCATTTTAATAGTAAGGGATGATACTTAAAAGCTGAAATTAAGAGGTGAGAGAGGAAAATAACTAGAGGAGATGGGGCAATACCAAATGGGGCAAACTATCCCATATAAAAGAGTCAAGGGAAAATTGTTGCAATGGAGGTGAAGAACATGAAGCAAAAGGGCAAAACCTTATTCTCATTGAATTTGTCTCAGGGAAAGAATGACATGAATACTAAATAGGTTATATCACCCTACAGAAGAGTAGAGGGGAAGGACTGAGAGGAGGGATGATGGAAGGGAGGACAGGCTGGGGGGAAGAAATTTGAAAGCACCTACTTTTGAAAAGGGATAGGATCAAAGTAGAGAATAACACAAGTGGGAGGTGGGATAAGGGGTGGGGGGAATATAGTCAGTCTTTTACAAGATATCTACTATGGTAATGTTTTGCATAGCTACATAGTTACAACATATACTGAATTGCTTATCTTCCCAGTAAGTGTGGGTGATAAGGGAGTAAGGAAATAAATCTGGAATTCAAATGTTTAAAAATATATAAATACTATTATTAATACTATTTTACATGTAATTGGGAAATAAAATATACTGGCATTGGGGCATATAGATCTACCATACCCTACTGAAAAAGTTGAAGGCAGTATGGGAGAAGATGTCAGAGAGAGCAGATTGGAGGAGGGGATATCCTGTGAGACCAACATTTTGGGGTAGTGGGTAGGGGGAAAATGGGGAAAATTGTAACTCAAAATATGGTGTAAATGAATGATGTAAACCAGAAGTTAATAAAGCACTTGAAAAAAAGAATGCTTAATTTTATTGAGGTTTGGCATTTAGGAATGCCCAAAACCCCCAAATACTGACACACCAGGTCCAGCCCAATGAATTAGACTCAAGCCTTCTCTCAACTGAAAAAAGTTTATTAAAGGTCCATTATGATGGCTAGGCTTTTAAGGAGCCTAAGTATATGTAATGCTTATATTAACAAATGGGCCAGAACAACCTGACAGACTAAGTCTAAGCTAAATTGAATCTTCAACATTTAAATTCTAAGAGAAATTTTGGAGGCAAGATTTCCAAGAAAAAAACATATATTGTTATGAAGATGTGCACACTATTGAAATGATTGAAGAAAAATAATGGCATGCCTTTGCCCTGTAAGTTTTAAGGAAGCAGGAAAACTCAGTGTGCTCCCCCAATAACCAACTCAAATACCTATAAAATATATCACTAAAGAAAATGTAGACCTACACTGGGAGCCTAGCCTCTCATTGTTTTAGCACCAGGGCAACCCCAACCAAAAGCAGCTGGAGTGGGCTTTGGACATCAGGAGAGAGGATCACCAGCAGCTGCGGTGCTTTCCAGAATAATCAACACATAAATGCCAAAGACAAAGTAAAAGATCAGTGTGGAAATTTGTTGGTAGTTGGGGAGACAGAGGAGCTGGTGAGGCCCCTACTTCATGCAAAAAGTGGCTGAATTATTGTGGCCATGAAGCCACCTCCATATGACTGCTTCAAAGCTCCTGGACTGCAGATTGTAGGGAGACCAAGCAAACATTCAGAGGGACATTGCTCTTGCTTTAGTCTGTCTTGTGTAGAGGTCCTGGGGTGTGTGACCTGTGAGCCAGAGCTTGTAGGGGTGGTAGAGATGGCACCCTCCTAATTGCTCCAGCAGCTGGTAAAAACCATGGAAATTTGCAACAAAGCTCTCCTCTCTGGAAGCAGAATTCTATTGCAGCAAGGATCTCAAAAGTCAAGTAATTGAGTGGGAATATGGAAAGCAAGCACAGCAATGAAACCTTAGATTCCTTTTGGGGGGAGAAAAAGGATGAAAGCATGGAATGTGAGGAAGACAATGAAGTGAGAACTTCTGCAACAAGAGCTTTCAAGAAAAAAAATATGCATTGGTTACAAGCCTTGGAGGAGCACAGGAACGACTTTGAAAATCAAGTAAGAGAAGTGGAGGAAAAATTGGGAAGTGAAATGAAAATAATGCAAGAAAAGCATGAAAAAAAGTCAACAGCATGAGTGAAGAAAATTACACCTTAAAGATATACTAACTCAAATGGCAAAAGAGGCCCAAAAAGCCAATGAGGAGAAGAATGCCTTAAAAACCCAAATTTGCCAGATAAAAAAAAAAAAAAAGGGATTGGGGGTGGAGCCAAGATGGCGGAGTAGAAACAGCTCATCCAAGCCACTCTGCCCCCAGATACCCCCCCAACGATGTAAAAGGGGACTCTGAACAACTTCTGGAGCCCCAGCACCCACAGAACGACACAGAGAAGCTAAACTCCCGCTGAAGACAGCCCAGCAGCCCTGCAGGAAGGACCAGCGCAGTGGTCTGGGTCCTGGCAGCGTGCAGCGCCAGAGCGCAGAAGCCCAGCTGAGCCGAGCCCAGGACCGCATGAGCCAAGGTTTTAGCCCCAGGGCAGCAGGGCCAGCAGCCAGCTGGAGGAACCCCAGGAGCTGTGGCGACTCCAGAATTATCAACATAGACTTGCGTAGGACAAAATAAGAGGTTAGTGTCCTGTGGACTTTGGAACTGGTATTAGGGAATGCGTCGGCTCCCTCCCCTGGGGGCTAGAAGCCGCTGAGGACAAATGCCATTTTGTAGTTTTCAGAGGCAGCTCCCGCTCCCAGCCTGCAAATTTGTAGGGAGATCCAGCGATCAGTCTTGGGGGTAAACGCTCTTGCTTTGACCTCCCTGGATCTGGATTGTGATCTAGGGTGGAAGTTGTGGGTGGGTTTACAGCTTGCCAGTAACGGAAGTTGCCCCCCACAAGTTTGGGACGAAAATTCCTCTATCTGGCCTTAAAGCCATAGTGTGGCAACAAGCCCAAAAGTCAAGTAATTACGTGGCAACATGCCAAGGCAAAGGAAACAGAAAAATGCAACCCTAGACTCCTATTGTGGGGGCATAGAGCGGGAAAAGGACTGCTCCAAAAGCCCCAGGGGAAACCATGAGTGGGTTGCAGGCCAGAGAGGACCTTAAGAAGGACTTTAAAAATCAAATAAGAGAAGTAGAGGAAAAATTGGAAAGAGAAATGAGAAGGATGCAGGAAAAGTATGAAATGAGGGTCAACAGCATGACTGAGGAGAACACCACCTTAAAAAATAGACTAACTCAAATGGCAAAGCAAGCCCAAAAGGGCAATGAGGAGAAGAATGCCTTAAAAAGTCGATTTTGCCAGATGGAAAAAGAATCTCAGAAGTTCACTGAGGAGATTCATTCCTTCAGAGTTAGACTGGAGCAAATGGAAGCTAATGACTTTATGAGAAATCAAGATGCTGTTAAGCAGATCCAAACAAATGAAAGATTAGAAGGCAATGTGAAATATCTCATGGGAAAAACCACTGACCTGGAAAATAGATCCAGGAGAGACAATTTAAAAATTATTGGACTACCTGAAGCCATGATCAAGGAAAGAACCTAGAAATCACCCTTCAAGAAATTCTCAAGGAAAACTGCCCTGATGTTTTAGATCCAGAGGGCAAAATAGAGGTTGAAAGAATCCACTGATCACCTCCTGAAAAAGATCCCAAAAAAGAAAACTCCCAGGAATATTATAGCCAGGTTCCAGAATCCCCAGATCAAGGAGAAAATACTACAAGCAGCCAGGAAGAAACAATTTCAATATTGTTGAAACACAATCAGAATAGCCCAGGACCTGGCAGCTTCTACACTGAGGGATCAAAGGGCATGGAATATGATATTCCAGAGGGCAAAAGAACTGGGAATGAACCCAAGGGTCACTACCCAGCAAAACTGAGTATTTTGTTTCAGGGGAAAATATGGTCATTCAGTGGAATAGAGGACTTTCAAGCATTCTTGAGGAAAAAACCAGAATTGAATAGAAAATTTGATACCCAGACACAAGAAGGAAGAGATGCCTGAGAAGGTAATCAGGGAAAAGAAATCAAACGGAACTTATCAAAGTTGAACTATTTACATTCCTATATGGAAAAGCAATAACTGTGACTGATGATATCTTTCTCACTATGAAAATAATGGAAGAAGGGTGTGTGGTCATATGAATACATGTGAATGTGTGTGTATATGGTTACAGTTATATATGGATAGAGGGCATAGGTTGAATTTGTTGGGAAGGGAGAATACTCAAGGGATGAAATTATGAGGTGAGAGAGGAAAGTGGCAAGAGGAGATGGGGAGAGACAGGGTGGTGTAAACTATCCCATGCAGAAGAAGCAAGGGGAAGTGGTTGCAAAAGAGGGGGAGAATAAGGAAGGCTAAAAAGGCAAAACCACATTCACATTGAATTTGGTTCAGGGAGAAAATGAGATACATACTAAATGGGATATCTCAACCTGCATCAGGATAGGGGGAAGGGGGATGGGAAGAGGGATGATGGATGGGAGGGCATCCTTGGGGTGAGGGGAGGTTGGAAGTACCCACTATAAAAGAAGGACAGGATCGTGTAGGGAATGGACCAGGTGGGGGGTGGGATGAGTGGGAGGGAATTATAAGCAGCCTTGTACAATATATCTACTATGATAATGTTTTGCGTAGTAGACATGTACAACATATACTGAATTACTTATCTCCCAAGAGGGAATAGGTGACAAGGGAGGAAGGAAATGGACCTGAAATTTGAGGTCGTAACATTAAATGTTTCAAATATAAAAAAAAAAGGAATTTCAAAAGCTCACTATAGAGAATCATTCCTTCAGAATTAGATTGGAGCAAAGGAAGCTAATGACTTTATGAGAAATCAAGATACTATAAATCAGATCCAAACAACTGAAAGAATAAAAGGCAATGTGAAATATCTCTTTGGAAAAACCACTGACCTGGAAAATAGATCCAGGAAATATAATTTTAAAATTATTGGACTACCTGAAAGCCATGATCAAAAATACAACCTAGAAATCATCAATCAAGAAATCCTCACAGAATATTGCCCTGATGGTTTAGAACCAGAGGATAAAATAGAGGTTGAAAGAAACTACCAATTACCTCCTGAAAAAGATCCCCAAAAGAAAACTCCTAGGATTATTATAGCCAGGTTCCAGAATTCCCAGATCAAGGATAAAGCAGCACAAGCAGCCAAGAAGAAAACATTTGAATACTGTGGAAACATGAACAGTATCACACAGGACATGGAAGATTCTACACTGAGGTATCAAAGGGGTTGGAATATGACATTCTAGAGGTAAAGGGGGCTAGGATTAAAACCAAGAATCACCTACCCAGCAAAACTGAGTATTATCTTTCAGGGGAAAATATGGTCATTCAATGGAATAGAGGACTTTCAAGTATTCTTAATGAAAAACAAGAGCTGAAAAGAAAATTTGCCATGAAGCAATAGAAACATTAGAATGTAAATAGGGGAAAAAAATAATAAGGAACTCATCAAAGTTGAACTATTTACACTCCTACATGGAAAAATGATAATTGTAACTTATGAAACTTTTCTCAGTTTGAGGATAGTTGAAGGAAATATAAATGCGTGTGTATATACATATATATATATATATATATATATATATAGAGAGAGAGAGAGAGAGAGAGAGAGAGAGAGAGAGAGAGAGAGAGAGAGAGAGTAGGGTATAGGTGCATATGAATACATGTGTCACTGTGTGTATATGTTTGTGCAGGTATACATAGACAGAGGGCACAGGATCAATTGAATAGTAAGGGATGATATTTAAAAAATAAAATTAAGAGGTGAGAGAGGAAGATAATGAGAGCAGATGCACAGAGATGGAATAGGGTAAAATATCTATATAAAAGAAGCAAGGGGAAGCTGTTAACAGGAAGGTAAAAGAAATGGGTCAAACTTACTGTCATTGAATTTGACTTAAGGAGAGAATGACATACACACTCAATTGGGTATCTTACCCTACAGAAAAGTAGGGAGGAAGGGGATAAGAGGGGCATGATAGAAGGGAGGGCATATTGGGTGGGGGGGGGGGGTTTGGGTAGTTAGAAACACATACTTTTGAAAAGGGACACGGTTAAAGTAGAAAAGAGAACAAGCAGGGGGTGGGATAAGATGGAAGGAAATATAGTCAGTCTATCACAATATATCTACTATGGGAATGTGTTGTGTAACTACACATATACAACCTATATTAAATTGCTTATTTTCCCAGTAAAGTTGGTTGATGAAGGAAGAAGGAAAAGAATCTTGTATTCAAAGTTATAAAATTAAGTGTTTAAAAATATGTTATTATTTACATGCAACTGGGAAATAAGATATACAGGCACTGTTGTATGGAGATACATCTTTCCCTACACTAAAGTGGGAGGAGGCTTGGGGGAAAATATAGGAGAGAGCACATCGGGGGAGGTGGTATTCAGTGGGATCACTGTTTTGGGGTAGTGGGTACAGTAGAGCAGGGGAAAATTTGTATCTCAAAATCTTTTGGAAATGAATATTGTGAACTAAAAGTAAGCATTAAATTATTAAAAATAAATTAACTATTAAATATTAAAAAAAAATACATAACAGGAAGCAGAGCCAAGATGGTAGAGTAGAAAGAGGACTTCTGCGGATCTCCCTCTTTCTCCTCCTCCAATACATGTAAAAATGACTCTAAATAAACTTTTGAGCTACAGAATCCACAAAGTGACAGAGAGAAACTATCCTCCTGCTGAATACAGCCCAGCAGACAGTTAGGAAGTGGCCATCAAATCACTCTGGGAGCCAAGCCCAGCCCCACGTCAGATTGAGATTTTAGCCTCAGGGTGGCTGGTCAGCTACAGCTAGAGGGATATCAGGAAAGTGGACCACCATCAGCTGTGGTAGTTTCCAGAATTATCAACCCATAAATGCCAAATACAAAGTGAGAGGTAAGTGTACTTGGGGAACAGGGAGTTCCAGAGTGTGGTCTGGCCTCTGCCTCCAGATTGAGAAGCAATTGAAGCAAGGTGTCTTTAGCCACGTGGCTGCTTCAGAGCTCCAGGCCTGCAGCTTATAGAGGGATCAAGTGACCAGTCTGAGGGGTAATCTCTCTTGCTTTAACCCACTAGGATCTATATCCCTGTCCTGGTTGGAGGTCCTGGGATATGTGACCAGTGTGCCAGAGCGTAGTAGAGGCTTCTGAGAGGGCACCCAACTAATAGCTCCAGTAGCTGAGAAAACCCCAGAAATTAGGGACAAAGCTCTTCTCTCTGAAAGCATAGTTTCACTGTGGCAAAAAGTTCAAGAATCAAGTGCTTGAGTGGCAAAATAAGCAAGTGGGTGAAGCAGTAAAAGCATAATTGTCCAACTTTGGATTCCCTTTTTGGGTACAAAAAGGATCAAGGCATGGAGTGGGAGGAAGACAGTGAAGTAAGAACTCCTGCACGAAAAGCTTCCAAGAAAATAATTAACAGGTTACAAGCCATATAGGAGCTTAAGAAGGATTTTGAAAACTGGATAAGAGAAGTAGAGGAAAAATTGGGAAGAGGAATGAGAATGATGCAAGAAAATCATGAAAAGAGAGTCAACAACCTGAATGAAAAAAATAACCCCTTAAAATTAGACTAACTCAAATGGTGAAAAAGGCCCAAAAAGCCAATGAGGAGAAGAATGCCATAAAAAGCCGAATTTGTCACTTGGAAAAAAATCTCAAAAGCACACTGAAGAGAATCAGTCCTTCAGAATTATATTGGAGCAAATGGAAGCTAGTGACTTTATGAGAAATCAAGATACTATTAAACAGATCAAAACAAATGAAAAAAATAGAAGGCAATGTGAAATATCTCACTGAGAAAAGCACTGAGCTGGAAAAATGATCCAGGAGAGATAATTTAAAAATTGTTGGATTACCTGAAAGTCATGATAAAAAAAGAACGTAGAAATTGTCCTTCAAGGAATTCTCAAGTAAAATTGCCCTGATGTTGTATAACAAGAGGGCAAAATAGAGGTTGAAAGAATCCACCAATCACCTCCTGAAAAAAGATCCCGAAAAGGAAACTCCTAGGAATATTACAGCCAGGTTCCAGCGTTTCCAGGTCAAGGAGGCAGTATTACAAGGAGCCAGGAAGAAACAACTTGAATATTGTGGAAACACAACCAGGGTAACCCAGGATCTGACAGCTTCTACACTAAGGGATTCCAGGGCATGAAATATAATATTCCAGAAATCAAAGGAGCTGGGATTAAAAATAAGAATCACCTACCCAGCAAAACTGAGTATTGTGTTTCCGGGGAAAATATATTCATTCAATGGAATAGAGGACTTTCAAGCAGTCTTGATGAAAAAACCAGAGTTGAATAGAAAATTTGACATGCTGATACAAGAAGCAAGAGAATCATGAGAAAGTAAACAGGGATAATCATAAGGAACTTATCAAAGTTAAACTCTTTACATTCCTACATGGAAAAACAATTTAAACTTATGTAACTTTTCTTAGTATGAGAATAATTGAAGAGAATATAAATAAAGTTATATATAAATGAAGATAGATAGATAGATAGATAGATAGATAGATAGATAGATAGATAGATAGATATGTGTGTGTCTATATAGGAGGGTATATGGGCATATGAATATGTTTGTTATTATGTGCATATATGTGTACATGTATACATAGACACAGGGCACAGAGCCTCTTAAATTGGAAGGGGTGATTCTTAAAAGGTGAATTTGAGAGGCCATAGGGCGATATAATGAGAGGAGATGGGGAGAGACAGAATGCGGTAAATTATCTCTAAAAGAAGAGGCAAGGGAAAACTTTTACAATGGAGGGGAAGAACAGGAAGTCAAAAGGGAATGACTCAACCTTACTCTCACTGAATTTGGTAAAGGGAGGGAATGACATACACATTAAATAGGGTGTTCACCCTACAGGAGAGCAAGGGGGAAGGGGATGAGAAGGGGGAGGATGGAAGGGAGGGAAGATTAGGCGGGGAGAGAAGTTGGAAGCACCCGCTTTTGCAAAGGGTCAGGGTCAGAGTAGAGGATAGAATAAGAGGGGGGCAGGATAGGATGGAGGGAAATAAAGTGAGTCTTTCACAATATATCCAATATAGTAAGGTTTTGTATAGCTACACATTTACAACCTATATTGAATTGCTTATCTTCTCGGTAAGGGTGGGTGAGGAGGGAGGAAGAGAAAGAACCTGGAGTTCAAAGTTTGAAAATCAAATGTTTAGAAAAAATGTGTATATATATATATATATATATATATATATATATATATATATATATATATATATATATATTAGTATTTTATTCATACATCTGGGAAATAAGATATATAGACACCGAGGCATAGAAATCCATCTTGCCCTACTGGAAAGTTAAAGGGCTTATGTGGAAAGATGTAGGAGAGTGTAGATTGGGGCACAGGGTATTCAGTGGTATCTCTGGGGTGGTGGGTAGGGGGAAAATGGGGAGAAAATTTGTAACTCAAAATCTTGTGGAAATGAATGATGTAAAATAAAAATAAATATAGTATTAAATTTAAAAAATATATAACAACCTGAGCATATATGCTTGCCTGGCTAAGCCAGAGCCCAGGTCTTTTACAGGTCTTTAAGGTTGTTTTTTTTTCTTGGTCTGAGCATAGATGACCAAAAAATGATTCCAAGATAAATGTTCCTACCTGGTGTCTACTGAAGGAGCTTGAATTTTCCAAAGTTGGGTGATGATTGCCCAGTGAAATGTGATGTCTACAATTACACAACTTCTCATAGGAGGAGAAGAGAACCATTACCAGAAGAATTCTATAACTAAAAAAAACTAAATCAAAAGTTGTATCTAGCTAGTCAAGGGATCTGAATATTATATTACAGCAGACGCTCCTCTTAAAAATTGTTTCTATCTCTGAGCGAAGATAGAATGAGTTCAATCCTGAAATAACCCGATGACACACGTGCAGCGAGGTAGAGAGAGAGAGAGAGAGAGAGAGAGAGAGAGAGAGAGAGAGAGAGAATCAGATATCAGATTTAGGAGTATAGTATGCTATAAGGGAGCTAGGAGGGAAAGGAGGAAGCTTTTATAATTCCAATATGGATTTTAATATTCCCCTCCCATTTTTAAATGGAACTTTCTTCACAAACAAAATATAAAATAAATGTAGTTCCATTAGATGTGGCATGTCTGACTCAGAAATTTATATGAGGTACATTAAAATTGGGATATGCTTCTTAAGATGATCTGAATTGTAAAAGATGCCTGACAATAATTTTTAATTTTGTAAACAGAAAGGGTAGAAGAAGGAAACTTTTTAGTAGCTTTACAAATCACTCATCTACTTTTTAATAGTGTTACATCATTTTCAAGTCTCTAGCCTACCTGTGAGCAAGATTAAATTAATATCTTACCACAATGTGGTATTTGGTAAGCCAGTATATTTTCTTAGCATTTAGCTAAAGTTTTATTCTTTTTTTTTAGTGTAAACAGGGTTTATTTCTTTGGGAACTAGACGATAGATGGGAACAGGGGTCAGTATTGCACATGGTGGGACGTGGGGTAGGGTGGGGTCATAGGTAGTACTGGCAGATGTTGGTATTAAAAATATCAGGGTCTGGGGAAGGCACTGGCTTTGGGAAGGGTAGACCCTGCTCCCTTCCCAAGGGGCCAATGGCAGCAGGTAGCAGCAGGGAAAACTGGGTCCCCAGGGTCATGTGCCCCTCCATCCCTGGGGAAAAGGTCGGCCCTTGGGGGTGAGTCTCAGCCTTCTGGAAGCCAGTGGGGCCAGTGCGCTGACTTGTGGGTCTCTGGTGGGCCAGGAGATGACAGGAAGCTCATTTCCTGCTCAGCTGGACTCCAGGAGGCTTCAGGGGTCTCTGAAGCTGGGCAGCCCAGGAGGGGCTAGGGCTTTTACAGAGATTGGGTGGCAGGCCAGGGGGCATGTTTTGGGAGAGGGCTTCCAGGTGGCTAAGGGCCCGGGCCCCGTTGAAGGTCACTTCGCAGCCTGTCCGGGCCAGGAGCCAGGCCTCTACAGAGTCCTGCAGCCACTTGGCCCTCTCTAGGGGAAGGGAAGAAGCAGATGAGTTGGGGAGCTGTGGGCCTTGGGCAGCAGGGGCTGGGCTCTCTGGGGGCTGCTCACCCTCAGGGGGGCCCAGAGCCCTGCGTCCCGTGAAGCTGTAGGCCAGCAGGACTTCCTTGGCATGCTCCTCCTGCGCCCGGTGCACCAGGGCTGTGATCAGCTCCGAGTTGTTGGATGTGCTCCGGAAATAGAGCATATGAGCCAGCTCCAGGGCCTGCAGGTTCCGATGCTGGCTGAACATCGCTCAGCAGGAGGAGACTTGGTGAAGAAGCCCCGCTCTGAGCCCACGATAGACTTGCGTGGGAGCCGCCCCACACGCTGGCCCAGGGCCCAGAACTGCATGTAAGCATAGTGGTCCAGGTTGATGGTCACCTGAACCTCGTCTTGCGGGTGGTGGACCACCAGCGCATAGGCCAGAGCATCCTCAGACAGCGGGGAGAAGTTGGCTTGATCCAGCAGAGGCGCCAGGGCCATGAGGACCTCCTGCTCATTGGCCAGGCGCTGAGGGTCAGTGAGGGATGGCTGCTCCAGAGTCTCTCGGTCTGGGTTGATGGGGTCGTACAGGGCCTGTAGCTGGGTCAGGTTGTGGTTATACTGACAGAGGATGCAGAGGTCAGCGTGGGACGCGAAGTCCCTGAGCGCAGCCTTGGCTGAAGAGCCCGAGTGAAACTCCTGCAAGAGGAGCTGCAGCAGCTGGTCTTTGGAGAGGGGATGAAGCGCTCCTGATACTGCTGGGCCCAATTCCGGGGCTCCGTGGGGTTCCACATCTTCCGATACTCCCCCATCTTGGTGGTCAGGGAGGAGTGGAGCCGGGAGGCGGCCTCGGGGGCCCAGGGCCTCAGCGAGGTCCAGGGGCAGCCCCACCACCCGGCCCCACAGGCTGCTCGGGCCACCCGGAGCATGCTGAGTCCCAGCACTCCGAAGGTGGGGGGGATGAGGTCTGAGGCGGGCACTTAGAAAGCTTTGGTTGTCATTGAGCCTGGCGCACATGCGCAGGACCAGCGGCATGGGCCTTCAGGTGCCACTTTATTCGAGGGACAACGCATGCGTGGGCTAAAGTTTTATTCTTGAAATGTAATGGAGTGGACAGCTTTTATTTTTCTGTTACTGGTCTCATTCTATAGAAAACACTCCTTAATTTCCTTAATAAATAAATATCTATATCTATATATCTTTATAGATAGACAGACAGATAGATAGATAGATAGATAGATAGATAGATAGATACTTTTTTGTAGAAAATTCACAGTATGATGGGAATTTTTTTAATCATTCCCATTTTGTCTTCCTGGGGGTGATTACAGACACATTAGCATCTGAGAAGGTCCTTTTCTTAGCAGTAGCAGCCCAACTTATGTCACTGAAATGGAAGCCATAGGAAAAGTCCAACCTTCAAAGTAAATTACAGACCACATAGCATTCCTTGGTGACTAAAAGTAAACTTAAGGTTCATTCTGCAGTATAGAAGGAAGCAGAAGATAACTTTGGTTTAAGCCTCCTGCTATATCCAATGCAGAAGGTCAAATTAACTCATTCTCAGAAAAGGAAATCAAACAAGACATACATAAGTTGGCAAATTGGTAATAATAGGGGAAGTGGTAAAGGTCGTATAGATTTACACATAATTTCTAACAAACATTGAAAAAACAATCAGTAGCTATACTATAAAAATTGTAATTAATTAGAAGGCATTCTGCCAAATTTTTTATGAGCCAAACATGATTCTTATATATAAGCAATGGAGAGACAAAGCAGCAAAGGAGAACTATAGCACAATACTGTTAAAGATCATCAGTGCAATAAATTTCAATAAAAATATAAACAGGACAATTGCAGAAATATATCTAAAAATAATCACTATAATCAAATTAGATTCATACCAGAGATGCAACTTTGGTTGAACATTTTTAAAGCAATTAAAATCATCATCTTAGCAATAAAAATAACAAAAGAATTCCCAAATTTAATAGATTTTCCCCAAAAAAGCATTTGGCAAAATTCAGTACTTAGTTATATTTAAAGGAAAACAGCTCTAATAACTTATGTATGGAGGGTACCTAATTTCATATAATTAAGAACAGACATTTAAAATAGGAGTTTGTGATATTTTGATTTTTTTCAATATAATTGACTTGTCTTGTAATCCTGTATTTTATTTTATGCATTTAATGACATTATTCTAAGAAGCAGTCCATAGACTTAACCAGACTGCAAAAGGGACCCATGATACAAAAAAAAAAAAAAATTAAGAACCCCAGTTTTAAAACTGATGGCTATTTTCATAAAAAAAGAGGCAAAACAAAACACTAGAAGCTCTATCAGTGCAAATAAGGGTAAAGAAGGGGTGGACCTTGTCCCTATTATTGACAGGGTTACAAAAATTATCAGTGTAAAACAAGACAACAATTTCCCTCTTACCATCAAGGGCACTGGCATCCTCCACATTACTGTGGCTTACAATTTGGGTGTCATCCTTGACCCTTCTTTTCTTGCTTATTACCCCCATCCCCATAATCAACTTTTTTCAGAGATCTATTGATTCTATCTTCCTAAAATATCTCATAAACAGCCTCTTTTCTGTTCTAACAACACCATTCTGGTCTAGGCCCAAATCACTTCACAACTGTTCTATTACAATAATTTTCTGTTTGGTTTCCCTACCTAATGGCTCTCCCCATTCCATTTCATCATATATTCAGCTTTCAAAGAGATCTTCCTAAAGTGCTGGTCTGACCATGTTGCTCTTCTAATCAATAAACTTTGGTGGCTCCTTATTATCTACAAAAGGGAATATAAAATTCTCTTTTTGGCTTTTAAATGATTTTACAACTGTCCCTTTCCTATCTTTCCAGTCTTCTTATACTTCACTCTTATCCACATATTCTGTAATACAGTGACAATGCTTATCCCCTAGCAATTCCATGCATATTATTCCATTTTCTAACTTGATGACTTTCCACTAGCTGACCTAATACCTAGATTCTAGAACTCTCTCCCCACTCACCTCCACTTCTTCATTTTCTTGGGTTCTTTTAGGTCTCAGCTAAAATGTGACCATTTACAAGAAAGCTTTTCTGGTCCCCTTAAATGCTAATGCCTTGTAATGGTAATGGGAATTTAAAGATCTTCCCTGCCCCTTGTAATGCCAAACTAACAAGTATTTAGTGCTTAGTTACAAGTTTATAATTGTGTCAAGTGTTAAGATCCAGAACTTGTGAATTCCATGGTGGGATGGACTTGTTGACATAACAAGAAGGGGCAGAATAGGGAGGAGCTAGTACCATATTAAGGAAAAGCCCAAGCTGATAGAGGCCAGAACTTCTGGGAACAAGCATTGTGGAGGCAGAGCAGCTACTGCTGGAGAGAGAGAGAGAGAGAGAGAGAGAGAGAGGGAGAGAGAGAGAGAGAGAGAGAGAGAGAGAGAGAGAGAGAGAGAGAGAACTGCCAGAAACGAGAATTGCTGAGAGAAAGTGAAAACTTCCAGGATCCTAAGAACTTCTGAGAACTGCTACAAATTGAGAACAGAATGGAGAACAGAACTTGTAGTGCCAGAACTTCTCCTGAGAATTTCTTCTGAGAACCAAATTGAAAACCTCTGCGAAATGAGAAGAGAGGAGAACTGGGAGGAAGGATGGCTGTGGTGCCAGTACTTTGTCTGTCTGTTTTGATGTTACTTTGTCAGATTTGTCTACTCTTAGAGGATGGTGCTATTGATTCAGAAGTGCTGGGACTTTTCTGCTGGTCAGAAGCTCTAAAAGAGGATGTTCTTGTTATATGTTTACAGAAATCCTGGAGGAGAGTCCTGGTGATTATGTCAGAGGTCCTGGGATTATACTGATGGTTTTGGTTGATTCCTCAGACATTGTTGTTGGGTCTATGTTGATTTCATAAGCAGAAAGTGAATTGATGAGTGTGCCAGCAATGTGAATGAATGTTATTGTGGCTTTGTTAGGCTTTGTCTACCCAGGAACAGAAACTGTGAAGGACTTGAGCTGGACCAGACACTGTGAACTTCAGTGTGGGATGGGAACTGGACAAGGAGCTGCATAAGAAGCTGGACAAAGAACTGAAAGCTGTCTGTCTTTGAACTCAGGTGACACTGGAATAGATTTGGGCAGGAGCTGAGACCATTGAAGAGGAATCATGGAAGCTGAGAGCCTGCCTTGTGTCAAGATGAAAAGACTTCTCTTTGGTTATTTAATGTAAAGTGAGGAGACCATGATTTAGTACAGGTGGAGAACTTTGACCTTTACATTTAGATGATTGAGTTAAGGACTTACTAATTAAGGATGATTGTAAACTAATCTCTAATTAAGAAGAAAGAAAACTTTTTGATTGGAGAGATTAATACAATCTGACCTAAGGGTGGAAAACTTTTAACCTCTCCTTTGTGTCAATTAAGGAGGCTTGTCTCCTAAAGAATGATTGGGTTGCTAAATGAATGTACTTTATTTAAATCTACATGACTATTTTGGTGAAAACTACATGGTGATTTTAGTGATAAGTTGTTAAGTTATAACATTGTGAATGCTGTATTTTTATTTCTGTGAATGTTTCAGCTTGGTTTGTTACTGAATAAATAGAGAGTTCACTCTACTGTGTAGTCAGAACCTTGAAAGCTGTTCACAGAATCAGTCCTCTGGAAAGTTTCTGGTGCTTGGCTTTAAGTACATTTCTTCTAAGATTGTCTCCAACTGTGTGTATTGTGTGCTTGTGTGTATCATTTATACATAGTTGCTTACAAATTTTTCCCCAATAACAATAATACAAACATTTACTATCTTTGTTACTCTTTACTTACTTTGTTACTCTATGTTCCTTAGCATAGTGCTTGGCACATAATATGTGTTTAGTAAATGTTTGTTGATATGATTTCACTAATTGACAGGAGTTGTTGGAAAATATGGAGAGCAGGTTGGCAGAAATAGGTTTTTTTGTTGTTGAGTCATATAAGTCATGTCTGACACTCTGTGACCCAGTTTGTGTTCTTCTTGGCAAAGATACTAGAGTTGTTGACCATTTGTTTCTCTGGCTCATTTTATAGATGAGGAAGTGAAGCCAAAAGGATTGTGACTTGCCCTGGGTCACATATCTGATAAGTATCTGAAGTCAGATTTGAACTCAGAAAGAGGAGTTTTCCTGACTCCACCCCCAGCACTCTATCCATTAAGCCACCTAGCTGCTCCCTAAAAAAGGTTTAGATAAATGTTTTATGTTGCATGCCCCAATAGACCCTAAATAAATATGTAGCAATTAACAATAAAAAAAAATATTCAAAGAGAACCAGATACTTCTCAAAATTTTTTTCGTAGGTAGTGATTTCTTAAGAAAATGAAGAATAAAGTTAATTGCTTAAGATAAATTAGATAAGTTTCATTACTGAAATTGAAAAGGTTTTGCATAAACAAAATGAATAAAATGGGAAGGGAAGTATCCAATTGGGTAAAAAGTACTTGGATCAAATATCTCTCATAAAAATCTACTATGCAGATATATAGAAACTAACACAAATATATGAGATAAAGTTGACCAACTAAAATAAAGGAAAAATGACCCTTCAAGGAACACTTGAATTCTAATTACAACCTCTTTGTAAGATTCCTCCAAAATCCTAATAACAGTAGAAGGGTCTATAAAATTATTCTAAGCTTTCACCTTGCACTTATAAAAGTGGCAAAAAAAAAATACAGAAGTTAGAAATAATCAATACGAGAAACACTGTAGTTAAATGGGGTATACTAATGAATCTTGGCTGGAACTGTGAATTGGTCCAACCATTCTGAAAAAAGCAATTTTAAATTTATGTTAATGAAGTTACTAAAATTTTCATTCCTTTTTACTCAAGATTTGGTTGCTAGGTCAATATCTCAAGGAGGTCAAGGATAAAATAAAGAGTCCTTATACTTCATTTATAGCAGTACGTCTGTTGTAGCAAAGTGCTGAAAATAGTAGATGTTCTTTGGGGGAATATCTGAAACATGTTTGTGCTATGTAAATATAATGAAATATTACTATGTTGCAAGTGGTTATCAGATGTTAACTCTACAAGAAGTAAGTTGTAAAACGTCCATTAAAATGTCTTTAAAATATTTTCCTTTGGATTATTATGAATTTGACCAACATCACTTCTCAACAACATGGCCATATCCAAAGAAAATAATAAAAAATAATTTTACATGGAACCATGAATCTTGATGGCACTTAGCTTGGGTATTTTAAAAATAATTTAATATAATAGTTGCAACAAAGTTATGTTTCTCTGTATTCCCCTTTGAACTTGTTTCTACTCTCTTTTCAGTTTTGTTTTGTTTTTTTTTATTTCAATGATACAGTGACAATCTTTCTTAAAATTACGATCCTACTAATTTCCACTCTCTCCTAATTATTCCTTCCTCTGGAAAAGAAAGACCTCATTTTTATTTTTTTAGTTTACATCATCCATTTCCAGAAGATATTGAGTAACAAATTTTGTCACCATTTTTCCACTACCCACCACCACAAAATAGCAATCCCACTGAATAACCACTCCCCCAATCTGCTCTCTCCCATGACTTCCCCCATCTCTCCCTCTGACTTTCCAGTAGGGCATGGGGGATCTCTATTCTCCAGTGCTGGTATATCTTATTCCCCAGTTACACTAGTAATAACAATAATAATAAATTTTAAACACTTTATTTTAAGCCTTTGAATTCCAGATTCCTTCCCTACCTTCTGGTTAACCTATCTTTAAGGGGAAAATAAGCAATGGGTTGTACACATGTAGCTATGCAAAACATTTCCACAGTCGATATTGTAAAAGACTGACTACATTTCCTTCTATTTTATCCCATCCCCCACGAATTCTATTCTCTACTTTGACCCTCTCCCTTTTCAAAAATGGGTGCTTCCAACTTCCCACCCCCACAGCCTGCCTTCCCTTCTACTATCCCCCCTCACATACCTTTCCGCCCTACACTCCTGTTGGGTGAGATACCCTATTTAGTGTGTATTTCATTCCTTCCCTAAGACCAATTCAATGAGAATAAAGTTGACTTATTCTCTTTTAACTTCCTGTTCTCCCTACCCCATTTTAAGTTTCCTCTTTCCTCTTCTACATGAGATAATTTACCCCATTCTATTTCTACACATCTCCTCTCATTATATTCCCCCATCAATTCTTTATTTCACCTTTTAAGTATTATCCCTTCATATTCAATTGGTCCTATGCCCTCTGTCTATATATATCTATACACATATATATATACACACACTCACATATGTATTCATAAGCCCATATATCAACCTATATAGACATATATATGTATGTATACATATATATGTGTGTGTGTGTGTGTGTGTGTGTGTACACATTTCTATTGCCTTCAACTATTCTCATACTGATAAAATTTCATAAGTTAAAATTATCATTTTTCCATGTGATAAATTAATTAGTTCAAATTTAATAAGTTTCTTATGATTTCTTTTCCCTGATTACCTTCTCAGGCATCTCTTGCTCCTTGTATCTGTATGTCAAATTTTCTATTCAACTGTTTTTTTCCTCAAGAATGCTTGAAAGTCCTCTATTCCACTAAATGTATTTTCCCCTAAAACATGATACTCAGTTTTGTTGGGTAGGTGATTCTTGGTTTTAATCAGAGCTCCTTTGACCTCCAAAATGTCGTATACCAAGCCCTTTGATCCTTCAGTATAGAAGCTGCCATATCCTATATCATCCTGATTGTGTTTCCACAGTACTTAAATTGTTTCTTCCTGGTTGCTTGTAATATTTTCTCCTTGATCTAGGAACTCCAGAACCTGGCTATAATATTCCTAGTAGTTTTATTTTGGGAATCTTTTTCAGGGGGTGATTGGTGGATTCTTTCAAACTATATTTTGCCCTCTGGTTCCAAAACATCAGGGCAATTTTCCTTGAGAATTTCTTGAAGGATGGTTTATAGGTTGTGTTTTGACCATGGCTTTCAGGTAGCCCAATAATTTTTAAGTGATCTTTCCTGAATCTATTTTCCATGTCAGAGGTTTTTCCACTGAGATATTTCACATTGCTTTTTATTCTTTCAGTTGTTCAGATCTGTTTAATAATATCTTGACTTCCCATAAAGTCACTAGCTTCCATTTACTCCAATCTAATTCTGCAGGAATTATTCTCTTCAGTCAGCTTTTGTGATTCTCTTTTCATTTGGCAAATTCGGCTTTTTAAGGCATTCTCCTCATTGGCTTTTTGGGCCTCTTTTGCCATTTGAGTTAGTCTATTTTTAAGGTGTTATTTTCTTCATTAAGCTTGTTGACCCTCATTTCATAATTTTCTTGAATTGTTCTCATTTCTCTTCCCTATTTTTCTGCCACTTTTCTTATTTCATCTTCAAAATGCTTTTTAAGCTCCTCTATGGCCTATAGCCAGCTCATATTTTTCTTTCAAGCTTTTGGTGGAGGAGTTCTGACTTTGTTGTCTTCCTTCTGTTCCATGCTTTTATTCTTTTTGTCCCCCAAAAAGGAATCCAAAGTTCTATTGCTTTGTTTGCCTTGCTTCCCTCGTTTGCTCATATTGCCACTCAGTTTCTTAACTTTTGAGGTTTTTGCCATAGTATAGCTCTGCTACCAGAGTGGGGAGCTTTGTCCCAAATTGCTGTTGTTTTCTTAGTTGCTTGAGATATTAGTTGGTGCCCTCTCTGAAGCCTCCACAAATTCTGGAACACTGGTCATGCACCCCAGGAGATTCACCCTAGGACCTCCATCCAATAGAGTTATCCAGATACAAGAGGGTCAAATCAAGAATGATTATACCTAAACTGAACACTTGGGCCCCTACAATCTGAAGACTAGGAGGTCTGAAGCAGCTATATGTCAGTGGCTAGATGGCAGCCATACCTCAGCTGCCTCTCGCCCTGGAGGCAAAGGCTGGACCACACCCCCAAACTCCCTGGTCCCAAAGTCCACATTGCATTGACCTCTCATTTTGTCCTTAACATCTATGGCTGGATAATTCTGGAAACTGCCACAGCTGCTTTTTGTGACTGCCCTGAATCTAAAACCTCAGGCTTGAAGAGCTGGGTTCATCTCCCAGAGTTCTGTGCTGGACCCTTCCTGCTGGCCTGCCAGACTGTATTCAGAGGAAGTTAGCTTCTCTGTGACATTTTGTGGGTTTTGTAGCTCCAAAGTTCTTTAGAGTCATTTTTACATGAAGTGGTGGAGGTGGGAGGGGGAGCCCCATGGAATTCCTGTTTTTACTCTGCCATCTTGCCTCTGCCCCTGGAAAAACCTCTTGTAACACATAAATATATTTAAATTAAAGTTTTGATCAGATGTCTCATTTTTATATTAAAGTGACAATAAGTTTTTTTTATTCTATTAGTAAAGCACATGAAGTGGTTATTCTTATCACACTTGAAAGGCTTTTAACACAAGCCCAGTTGTAGAATTTGCTTAATTTTCCCCCTCCATCTGAGATGTTTTCATCAGCTAAGTTCTTGCCTATCATTTAAAATGCAACTTAAATATTACCTTCTTCAAGAAATTTTCACCAGTTGAGCAATGAAAGAGGAATATAATGAGAGGAGATGGGTAGAGACAGAGTGGGGTAAATTATCTCATAGAGAAAAGGCAAGGGAAAACTTTTACAATTAAGGTGAAGAACGGGAAGCCAAAATGGAATGAGTAAAAATTACTCTCATTGAATTTGGCTCAGGGAAGGGATGACCTACACACCATATTGGATATCTTGCCCTACAGAAGAGTAAGGGGGAAGGGAATGAGAAAGGGAATGATAGAGGGGAGGGCAGGTTGGGCGGGAGGGCAGTTAGAAGGATACACTTTTGAAAAGGGACAGGGTCAAAGTAGAGAATAGAACAAGTGCAGGATGGGATAGGGTGTAGGGAAATATAGTCAGTCTTTCACAATATATCCATTATGGAAATGTAACCTATGTTGAATTGCTTATCTTCCAAGTGAGGTTGGGTGAGAGGGAAGAAGGTAAAGAATCTTATATTCAAAGTTGTAAAATCAAATGTTTAAAAATTATTATTATTATTACATGCAACTAGGAAATAAGATATACAGGCACTAGGGTGTGGAGAACCATCATGCCCTACTGGAAAATCAGAGGGGAGAGGGGGAGGATGTAGGAGAGAGCATATTGCGGGTGGGGGTATACAGTGGTGTTGCTGCTTCAGGGTGGTGGGTAGGGGAAATATGGGGAGTAAATTTATAATTCAAAATCTCATGGAAATGAATGATGAAAACTAAAAATAAACAAATTTAATTAAAAAAAAAAGAAGTTTTCACTGATGTTCCTTTTGTCCAAGACCACACTTTTCTTGTTTAGTAATATTTGAATGGATTTATTGTGATACTACATAATATAGTTAATCTTCATTGCTTACACTTCATTTTCTCCTGCCCCTATCACCAAACTTTACCTACTTAAAGCTCAGAGTCAAATTTTGTAGTTCTTCTATCTCATGAGACAGTTCCCTGGACAGAGTAGTATTTGTTGTCTGTTGTACAAGAATTGTTCTAGAATGGGCTCATAACTAGGAGACTGGCCAAAATTCTTTTTTATTTTTACATCAGAATCCTATTAAAACTATCTTCTTAATTATAGAATGGTTAATTTTTCTGTTATCGGAAAGAATTTTTTCATCAATTAAAGCTTGAATATTTTAAAATAGTAAAGAAGAGTGCGAAGACGAGTGGTTCATCTATGAATTTACTTCAGAGAAATGCTTTTATAAGCAGGTGTCCATTAGCATAGAATGGGGTGGGATGAGAATAAGATACAGTTACAAGAAAAAAAAGATTTCATGGATCCTTGTTTTAAAAAAAATTAAAAACAAAAGTATTATAGGAAAATAATGTTCTTAGAGGATAAAGACTCTGTAGTAACAGTTATATTATTAATAGTGCTTCTGCCAAAGAAATAGAGTATTAATGGATAAAAAAGTTTGAAAAACAACACTACTCAGGAAGTGGGTACCATATTGATAAATCACTATGCATACAACAACTGAAGGGACAGAGACTTCTGAGACCCCAGATGGCATAGTAAGCAGTAAGTCACTCTCCTGTATTGACCTTTAAAACACCAGAAAATATCACCCCAGGAAAAATTCTGGAACAGCAGATACAGCAGAAAGACAGGGTACAGCAGTCTTTTAGCCCATCAGCATTATTGACCATATCAGTAATTAAAGCAAGAAATCATATGATTATCTCAGTAGATGCAGAAAAATAAGAACCTTTGACATAATACAACACCCATTCCTATTTAAAACATGACATAGCATATCAATGGAATCTTCCTTAAAATGATAAATAGCACCTATGTAAAACTATCAGCAAGCATTATACAGAATGGGGATAAGCTAGAAGTATTTCCAATAAAAACAGAGGAGAAACAAGAATGTTCATTATCACTAGTTTTATCTAATATTGTACTAGAAATGTTAGCTTTTGCAATAAGAGAAGGAAAATGAATTGAAGGAATTAGAATAGGCAAAGAAGAAACAAATCTACAAGTCTTTTTATAGATGATATGGTGGTATGCTAGAAAATTAAGCAAACATCTACTTGAAATAATAAACAATTTTAGCAAAGTTTCAGGATATAAAATAAACCCACAGAAACCATTGGCATTCCTATATATTACTAACAAAGCCCAATACTAAGAGACAGAAAGAGAAATTACATTTAAATTGACTATGGATATCACAAAATATCTGGAAATCTACCTGCCAAGAAAAACCAAAGAAGTAGATGTACACAATAACAAAATGCTTTTCAAACATAAAAAGTCCGATATAAATAGTTGGAAAAATATCAGTTGTTCATGGATACACTGAGCTAATATAATAAAAATGACAATTCTACCTAAATTAATTTACTTATTAAATACCATATCAATCAAACTACGAAAAAATTTTTTATAGAGTTAGAAAATAGAATAACTAAATTCATCTGGAAGATCAAATTATCCAACATGTCAAGAGAATTAATGCAAGAAATGCAAGGGAAGGTGGCCTAGCCATACAAGATCTAAAACTATATTATATAGAAGCAAACATCAAAACTACATGATACTGGCTGAAAAACAGAGTAGAAAATCAGTGGAATAGATTAGGTACATAAAACACAGTAGCCAATGACTATAGCATTATACTGTTTTGTTTAACCCAGAGACTCCAGCTTCTGGGATAAGAACTCACTATTTAACAAAAACTGAAGGGAAAAATGGAAAATAGTGTGGCAGAAACTAGGTATAGAACAGCATCTCACAGTGTATACAGACTTTATTTGACAATAAAGTCAAAATGGTTATATGATTTACATATGAAGTCTGGTAATATAAGTGAACAAAGAGAAAAAGGAAGAGTTTACCTGTCAGATTTATGGAGAACTTTTATTCATGACTAACTTTGATAGACTTAGCTCTTCTCAGCAGTGCAAATATCTAAGACAACTCCAAGAGACACATGATGGAAAATGCTATACACAAACTGAAAAAGAACTCTGGAGTCTGATTGCAGATTAAAGCATTCTCTTTACTCCATCTTTTTTTGTTTGTTTGTTTCTTCTTACTCATGGTTTCCCCATTTATTTTAATTCTTCTTTACAACATAACTACTGTGAAAATATGTTTAAAATGTATTTGTATTTATAACCCGTATCAAATTTCATGCCATCTTGGGGAGGTTAGGGAAGAGGATGGGAAGGGAGTGGGAAAATTTAGAACTCAAAATCTTATGGAAGTGAATGTTGAAAACTAAAAATAAATAAACAAATGCATTTAAAAAACCAACAATGAAGAATTATGACATTGCTATTCAATAAATAAAAACCCTGAGATCCTTTCTCATTTGGTTCAGTCTCCAATTAAGGAAAAAGCAACAACAATAAGCAACCTTGTATGGAAAAATGTTCAAATCTCTTTTCCTGTTTAGTGCTGTGTACTACAAGCCATTGACTTTCTGGTATTGGGATTAAAATTTCTGATATTTGAATAATGTTTTGGTTCTGTGGAGAAATTGTTATGTTTTGTTATTCACAACTACACAAGTATATTCATAGCTGCCATGGGCCTTCTTTCCTTTCTTCCTTCGTTCCTTCCTTCCTTCCTTCCTTCCTTCAGTACATTAATCTGTTTTTTCCTCTTTGCATCTTGCAAGCCCTTATATGCAAGTACTATAATCTCATATTTTTTTCTTTTTCTAGACCTAATAAACTCTATGTTTTCTGAGTGAAAGACTGCCTTATAGACTTCCAGGTCCCAAGATTTCTCAACATCAGATAGCAAACACCAGAGTGTTCTGAGGCCTTAATCACAGTAGGGATAGCTTCAAAGCTAGGAAGCTTGGCTTTAATCAGCTGATAAGAGGTCTTCCTTATTTGTTATGAATGGTATTTAATGTTTGCTGCTTGGAGTAATTTTGTTTTATTCATGGTTTAGGCAGCATTGAAGAAGAAAAGCAATTTTTTAAAAACTGCTCCCTTTCTGGGAATAGAATAGAAGCCTGCAGCAATAAAAATACATAAGTAGAGAGGTTTTAGAACTTACCCAGGGTAAATGATTCATGCCAAAAAGATTTCCTCACACAGGCTTCAGTGGGTAATTTTAGTGTTGCCTGCAGTGAGACCATCTGGGAGATGCTTTGCCAGCATTTGGCAGCTGCCACTTTAAACACCCGAAAGGAACACCATTTTGTCTAATTATCCCATATGTAAAAGGGATGTTTGGAGTGACAAAACATTTCATAAGAAGCTGTTCATAAGGATTCAGGGTTACAGCCAAAGAACTGATAACAATTTGGTTATGCTCTGAAGTAGGTAGAAAGGAGGGGGTCAGAGAGATTGAACTACACTGAAAATACAGAGGGATTTTGCACAGGATGTTATTTTGCTTATCCCAGTCTTAGGTAGTGATTTTTTTAATTGCACATACATATAATTTTTATTATTTTACTGAAATGACTGTACCATGAAGTAGTCAAAAAATTTTCAGACTCAAGTAGGAAGAAAAAGGTGAGGCTTACCTGAAAATACTTATGCCATTTAAAAATATCAATAGAATATTTTAAAATGATTAATTCTTTTATTCCTTTATTACATTTAGTTAAGAAAACCCTTGATATACTGAGTAGATAATTAGCATAAGGATTTTTATAGAGGTAAGAAAGTAAGTATATGGATCCGTTAGTTATTTTCAATTATTATTTTAAAAAATAATGCTATCAATGATTTTTATTTTCAAATTGTTTGATACTATTCCTTCTTTTGAATAATTTAAAAAATGGATCCCTCAAGGTTTTCAAAACTATGTCACCTCCAGGATGAATCTCTGTCTTTTCTGCATTAATTTTCTTTAGTGTTATTTTTATTTCCTCATATATCACATTAGAGACTAAGGAGTTAGACTGAAAATGTGGTGTTTCCTTTATCATTGATAACAATAGATAATTATAGAAATCCTGAAAGGACTGATATATTTTCAGATAGTCATTATCCCCCTTCCAATCTCATATGAAAGTCCACTTTAAGTGATCTGTGTTTAAGCTTTAAACAAACTTTTTTTTTTCCTCCTCCACTATTCTTGAAGGTTTTGAAAAGTAATACTTGCTTATCCTCTTCCACCCTCCTTATCTATAATGTTTTATCTTTTTATATTGATGTAGCTTTTTAATTGCCATGCCTCTTTGCTTAGCAAGAAGATTAAATTTATTGTATCTTGTGGTTTTAAGGACTTTATATCATGGCAATTGTTTTCCATTGGACAATGTTTTATAAGATATGGTGATAGCCAATATCTTTTCTCTTAAACATTCTTCATTTTTGGTGTAAGTAGTTCATTTGGTGCAGTTGGATTTGTTTTAATTATCCCAGTACCTTCATCATGGGTCACTATTGTCAAAGAATTTATCATCTTATAGCTTCCTACTGATGAAGAGTCTCTTTGTATTCAGGCTGGTCCTCAGATGTCAGAGTAGGTTACTATGGCTGTACAAGGAATCTTACCAGCTTGTGCCTCAGTAGTAGATTTTTCAAGAAACAAAGTAGTTTTCATGCCAAAGTCATTGTAATGAAATTTCTGTAGATAAATAGGTGAATTAAAAGTTATTTTTTACTTTGATTATAATATATTAGATAAAAACATTTATCTTTCCAAAGAATATGTCTGAATTTTACACACTTAAGTTTTAAACCAAGGAATAATACTTAGTCAATACTTTTATTTGCTAAAAGCGATATTCAAGTTAGATGGATTTTCTGAAAGCCAAATTAATTTTAATCCACTATAAATCAAGTATGTGTCATCTGGCAATTTAAACACAGGGTGACACTAGAGTAAATAAAGATTGGAGGTCATGACTCCAGGAAGGTTGGGAAGCAATCTATTGGAGCCTTATTGAATTACATTCTTTTTTGCTTTTTTTTATTTAAACAAATGCTTTATTAACTTCTGTTTTACATCATTCATTTCTGCCAGATTTTGAGTTACAATCATTCCCCCCCCGTTTTTCCCCTATCCACCCTCCTAGAACAGCAGTCCCACAAGACATCGCTTCCTCCAATCTGCTCTCTCCCGTATCCTCTCCCACACCCCCTTCGACCTCTCCATTAGAGGAAGGTGAATCTGTGTGTCCCAATGCCTGCACATCTTATCTCCCAATTACAAGCAAAAGAGTATTAATAATAGTATTTATATATATATATATATTTGAAATATCTAATCATAAGACCTTGAATTTCAGATCCATTTCCTTCCTCCCTTGTTACCCCTTCCCTCTGGGGAGATAAGTAAATCAGTATATGTTGTACATGTCTAGCTATGCAAAACATTATCATAGTAGATATATTGTACAAGGCTGCTTATAATTCCCTCCCCCTCATTCCACCCCCGACCTGGTCCATTCCCCACTTAATCCTGTACCTCTTCCATAGTGGGTAACTCCAACCTCCCCTCCCCCCCAAGGATGCCCTTCCATCCATCATCACTCCTCTCCTCCCCCTTCCCCCCATTCTGCTGTAGGTTGAGAGGTCCCACCTAGTATGTATGTTATTCTATCCCTGAACCAAATTCAATGAGAATGTGGTTTCCCCTTTTTGCCTTCCTATTTTCCCCTACCCTGCAACCACTTCCCCCTGCTTCCTCTACATGAGATAGTTTACCCCACCCTGTCACTCCCCATCTCCTCCTGCCACTTTCCTTCAACCCTTGAGTATCCTCCCTTCCCAACAAATTCAACCTATGCCCTCTATCTATATATAACTGTAACCATATATACACACATTCACATATGTATTCAAATGACCATACATCCTTCTTCCATTATTTTCATAGTTAGAAAGATTTCCTCAATCACACTTACTGTTTTTCCATGTAGGAATGTAAATAGTTCAACTTTGATAAGTTCCTTTTGATTTCTTTTCCCTGATTACCTTCTCAGGCATCTCCTGCTTCTTGAGTCTGGATGACAAATTTCCTATTCAACTCTGGTTTTTTCCTCAAGAATGCTTGAAAGTCCTCTATTCCACTGAATGACCATATTTTCCCCTGAAACAAAATACTCAGTTTTGCTGGGTAGGTGACCCTTGGGTTCAGTCCCAGCTCTTTTACCCTCTGGAATGTCATATTCTATGCTCTTCGCTCTCTCACTGTAGAAGCTGCCAGGTCCTGTGCTATTCCGATTGTGTTTCCACAATATTCAAATTGTTTCTTCCTGGCTGCTTGTAGTATTTTCTCCTTGATCTGGGGATTCTGGAACCTTGCTATAATATTCCTGGGAGTTTTCTTTTTGGGATCTTTTTCAGGAGGTGATCTGTGGATTCTTTCAACCTCTATTTTGCCATCTGGATCTAAAACATCAGGGCAATTTTCCTTGAGAATTTCTTGAAGGGTGGTTTCTAGGTTCTTTCTTTGATCATGGCTTTCAGGTAGTCCAATAGTTTTTAAATTGTCTCTCCTGGATCTATTTTCCAGGTCAGTCGTTTTTCCCATGATATATTTCACATTGCTTTCTACTCTTTCATTTGTTTGGGTCTGCTTAAGAGCGTCTTGATTTCTTATAAAGTCATTAGCTTCCATTTGATCCAGTCTAACTCTGAAGGAATGAATCTCCTCAGTGACCTTTTGAGATTCTTTTACCATCTGGCAAATTCGACTTTTTAAGGCATTCTTCTCCTCATTGCCCTTTTGGGCCTCCTTTGCCATTTGAGTTAGTCTATTTTTTAAGGTGTTGTTTTCCTCAGTCAGGCTGTTGACCCTCATTTCATACTTTTCCTGCATCCTTCTCATTTCTCTTTCCAATTTTCCTCCACTTCTCTTATTTGATTTTTAAAGTCCTTCCTAAGGTCCTCTATGGCCTGCAACCCACTCATGTTTTCCCCTGGGGCTTTTGGAGCAGGACTTCTGACCTCACAGTCCTCTTCTCGCTCCATGCTTCAACCCTCCTTGCCTCAAAGTAGGAGTCTAGGGTTGCATTTTTCTGTTTAATTTTTTTCCTTTGCCTTGGCATGTTGCCACTTAATTACTTGACTTTTGGGCTTGTTGCCACACTATGTCTTTGGTGCCACATAGGGGAATTTTCGTTCTGAACATCTGGGGCGGCAACTGCTGCCAGCTCCCAGAGCGCTGCACTGGTCCTTCCTGCAGGGCTGCTGGGATGTCCTCAGTGAGAGGTTGGCTTCTCTGTGTCGTTCTGTGGGTGCTGGGGCTCCAGAAGTTCTTCAGAGTCCCCTTTTACATAGTTTGGAGGAAATCTGGGGGCAGAGTGGCTTGGACACGCTGTTTCTACTCCTCCATCTTAGTTCCGCCCCCAAAAGTTATTTTTACTGATAAATTTGGTAAAATATTGTTTCATTAGGGTGTGTTAAAAACATATTATGGAATGACAATTTTTTTCAATTTTAACAAAATATGGAATTTTTCCTAGAACTGGCAACTACCATTTTCGAAAAAAGAATTCCTAAAATAATTAAGCATGTGACTAAAACAATGATTAGAAAAATAACCAACACAAAAATAAAAATTCTAAAACTCAAAGAAGAAATAAACAAAATTTAAATAAAACAAACTGATAAAACTAGGAGCTGGCATATTTTTGAAAAGACTATAAAATATTTGAACTATTAACTAATCTGATAAAAAAAAAACTTGAGTGCAATGAAAGGAAAATTAATATTCTAAATATGTCAGGTCCTTGAAAACTTCTCTCAGCAGGCATTGAATTTGCCAATCATGTTTAGTGTACAGCATTTCTTTATATAGGTAAGATCTCAGTCTTCCTGTAAAGTTTCCAATGCACAGGAGGATAGTTGCTTTGTAGTATTGCTATGCTGTCACACTTTTAGGAAGTTAATGTTTACATATTATGGTTTGAATTTTTCAGGCTGTCAAAATTCATGCTACAGAAAATCACTTATGTGCATAATGAGGTGAAATACTCTTCTGTGAGACTGAAAACAGAGTTATGAATAAGCCTGTTCAGTTCCAGGAACTGGAAAATCATTCCTACTTAGAGACTTAGGGAGTTCTCTAATTAAAATGTAACTTTAAACATGTTGGAAACATGGCAGAATGGTCTCATAAAATATTTACCTATGAGTATTAAGGAAGCATAATTGTCAAATTCCGGCTGCTGCTTCCCTGAAGATCATCATGCCAGGCGTCAGAAGATGTGGGCTTGCATCTCAGTTGTGACAATATACTAGCTCTATGACCTTAGATGAATAAGTTAACCTCATCTGATATTTCCTCATCTGCAAGATGAGGATGATAATCATTGTACTAGCTACTTCATAGGGTTACTATAAGTAAAGTGCTTTTTAAACTTTAAAACGCTCTATACTTGGGAGCCGTTGTTATATGTATATGAGACAAGTTAAATAAGACTAATTATGTGGCAACTCTCTCATGTTCTTTTAAAATTTGGGATGGACTAATTTCTCTCTCCTTTGTAATAATCAGACTTGTTAAGATTTCCTGTTCTTTTTACACAGATTATCCAATAGTTGGACTCAAAGTTAAAAAAATGTTATGTAAGATGGAAAGAAATTGTCTGTCTTTATTCCAAGTTTTCCAGTACAATTTAGGCTGCATAGAGTTCAAAGACAGCTAGAGCTTCAGTTCACTGGAGAAAATCCTGGATATAAGAATGCTAGGGTGCCTTGAATCTGGACAGAGAATTGTAGTCAGAAGGCCCACATAAGGAAGAAGATACCAACTGCAATACAAAAGAGAGAGAAGACAGGCAGGTATGAATTGAGGAGTAGAAAAGATAACTTTGTTACATTTTAGAAAGAAGGTGAGCAGAGTATGTTTGGAGGAGAGGAAATCAGAGTCGCATAACATGTTTACAAGAAGCACACATTAAAAAGGAGTCATGCAGAGTTAAAATGAGGAGCTAGAGTAGAATCTATTTTGTCTCAAGGGGGATAAAAAAGAAAAAAAACTAGTCATCATGATCTCAGATAATAGGAAAATAAATTTTAACATGGCTAAAAATGATAAGCAAGGACACTACATTATGTCTTAAACTGCCATCAATAATGAAGCAATACCATATGGATGGGCAATGGGCTTGTGATTTTACTTTATAAGGAACTCCTAGGTAAGGCAACTACCACTACGAATGTATAATGAACCTTTTTTCTGCAAGTTACAGTGTTAGAGAATGGATCACTAAGAGTTAAGCAAATTATTGTGTCAAACAGGCAATATGTGTCAAAGGCAGGACTCTAACCCAGATCTTATTAACTCTAAGGTCAGCTCTTTATAGACTAGGTGATATTAATTCTTTGAATGAAATAAAAACAATAATATACCCACATAAATATTTATATTTACTTATGCATAAATGTATATAATATATATTTACATGCATATTATATATGCATATATTACACATATGCATTTAAAGGAAAATTAAATCAATGACAGATAGAAAGGTAGAAAATTAATAATATGTGGGAATCTCTATGTGCCCTTTTGAGACAGATAATTCTAACCAAAAAAAAAAAAAATAGAAAGAATTTAAAGATCTAAATGGAATTTTAGATGGTAATTCTTATAGATCTCTACTGAATTTTGGATGGTAATTATATTGTATACAAGTTTATAAAAAGTACTAATCACTTAAAATCACACTAAGAATTTGGGGATACTCAGTACATTTGTGTCATGGATGTCACTTTTTTAAATTAACCATGTATTAAGGTATAAACAATTATTAGAGATATCTAGAAAGGAAGAAATATTTAAGATATCATTTCTGACTATAATGCAATAAATATAAATGTAATAAGGGAGATCTGGGGAAAATAAGGACTCAGGGAACTGGAAATGAATGAGTAGTTCAAGTGAAAAACCCCAAGGAAAGGAATAATGTTAATAAATTTCTCAAACAGGACAATATGCGAAATGTTTTGGGATTCAGGTAAATCAATTTACGGAAAACATTTATATATCTAAAATTTTACCAAGAAAGAGACCAAAGAGATAAATGCATTGGGCATGAAATTAAAATTAAACACCAACAACAACCTGTAATAGAAAAAAATCTTTAAAAAATCCAAATAAACCCAAGAACATAGGTTAAAAAAATCATGGTGGCAGGCAGCAGAGTCAAGATGGCAGACTAGAAACAGCACTTGCACAGAACTCCAGCCCACACCACTTCAAAATTATGTAAAAGGGGAACCCTGAACGACATCTGGAGCTCCATAACCCAGAAAATGACACAGAGACGCTAATCTCCAGCTGAGGGCAGACCAGCAGCCGGGCAGGGAGCAGCCAGTGCAGAGCTCTGGGAGCTGCCAGCACAGCACTCTGGGAGCAGAGCCCAGGCCCATGTGAGTTGTGGTTTTAGCCCCAGGGTGGCCAGGCCAGCAGCTGGCTGGAGGGAGCCCAGAACACCAGCAGATGTGGAGTTCCCAGAATTATCAACACATAGATGCCTAGGACAAAGTGAGAGGTTAGTGCCCTATGGACTGTGGGACTGGTTGGGAGAATGCCTCAGCTTTTTCCCCTGGGGGCCAGAAGCTGCTGAGGAGCTGGTGCAGCCTGTGCCAATTTACTTTGTTGCAGCTTCAGCTTTCAACCAGCAAACTGTAGGGGGATCTGGAGATAAGCCTGGGGGATAAGAGCTTTTGCTTTACCCTTCTTGGATCTGGATTCCAGTCTGGGTTGGAGGTGTTGGGGTGAATGACCAGCTTGCCAGAGTGTGTGGAGGCTTCACAGAGGCCACCCAACTAATACCTCCAGAAGTTGAGAAAACCCCAACGTTTGGGGCAGAAGTTCCCCTGGCTGGTGGCAGAGTCCTACTGTGGCAACAAGCCCAAAAGTCAATTAATTCAGTGGCAACATGCCTAGGCAAAGGAAACAAAATAAAAAGAAAAATGCAGCATTAGACTCCTATTTTGGGAGCAAAGGGGATCAAAGCATAGAACAGGAGGAGGACTGTGAGGTCAGAACTCCTGCACCAAAAGCCCCAAATGAAAATATGAGCTGGCTACAGGCCATAGAGGACCTTAAAAAGCAGATAAGAGAAGTGGGGGGAAATTGGGAAGAGAAATGAGAAGGATGCAGGAAAAGTATGAAATGAGAGTCAACAGCCTGACTGAGGAAAATAACACATTAAAAAGTAGACAAACTCAAATGGCAAAAGAGGCTCAAAAAGGCAATGAGTAGAAGAATGCTTTAAAAAGCTAAATTTGCCAGATGGAAAAAGAATCTCAAAAGCTCACTAAGGAGAATCATTCCTTCAGAATTAGATTGGAGCAAATGGAAGCTATTGACTTAATGAGAAATCAAGACGCTATTAAGCAGATCCAAACAAATGAAAGAATAGAAGGTAATGTGAAATATCTCACGGGAAAAATCACTGACCTGGAAAATAGATCCAGGAGAGACAATCTAAAAACTATTGGACCACCTGAAAACCATGATCAAAGAAAGAATCTAGAAACCATCCTTCAAGAAATTCTCAAGGAAAGTTGCCCAGACATTTTAGAATAAGAGGGCAAAATGTAGTTTGAAAGAATCCACAGATCACCTCCTGAAAAAGATTCCAAAAAGAAAACTCCTAGGAATATTGTAGCCAGATTCCAGAATTCCCAGATCAAGGAGAGAATATTACAAGTAGTCAGGAAGAAACAATTGCAATATTGGGGAAACATAATCAGGATAACACAGGATCTGGCAGCTTCTACACCAAGGGATCAAAGGGCATGGAATATGATATTCCACAGGTCAAAGGAACTGGGATTAAAACCAAGAATCACCTACCCAGCAAAAGTGAGTATCATGTTTCACGGGAAAATTTGGTCATTCAGTGGAACAGAGGACTTTCAAGCATTCTTGAGGAAAAAAAAAACAGAGTTGAATAGAAGATTTAACATTCAGATACAAGAAGCAAGAGATGCTTGAGAAGGTAAACAGGGAAAAGAAATCAAAAGGAACTTATCAAAATTGAACTATTTATATCCCTACAGGGAAAAACAATAGCTAACTGATGAAACTTTTCTCAGTATGAAAATAGTTGAAGAAGGGTATATGGGCATATGAATACATATGTGATTGTGTGTATATATGTTTTCAGGTATACATAGATAGAGGACACAGGTCAAATTTAATAGGAAGGGATGATACTTAAAAGGTGAGGTTAAGAGGTGAGAGAGTAATGTGGTGAGTGGGAATGGGGAGAGATAATGGGGTGAATTGTCTCTTATAGAGGAGGCAAGGAAGGTGGTTGCAGGGGAGGGGAGGAACAGGAAGAAAATAAAGGCAAAATCTTATTCTCATTGAATTTGGACCAGGGAGAGAATGAAATGCATACTAAATAGGGTGTCCCACCCTACAGAAGAGTGGGGGTGGACGGGGATTGGGGAAAGTGGTGGAGGGGAGGGACAGCTGGTGGGGAGAGAAGTTGGAAGCACCCGCTTTTGAAAACGGACAGGATCAAGTTGGGGAGTGGACCAGGTGGAAGGTGGGATAGGAAGGATGGAAATATAATCAATCTTTTACAATTTATCTCCTATAGTAATGTTTTGCATAGCTACACATTTATAGCATGTATTGAGTTGCTTATCTTCCTTTTAAAATCAAATTTAAAAAAATACATAAATACTATGATTAATACTATTTTGCATATAATTGGGAGATAAGATGTGCAGGGAAGGGGGATCAGGGATTCACCTCGCCCTACTGGAAAAGTCGAAGGGTGTTTGGGAGAAGAGATGGAAGAGACCAGATTGGTTGAGGGGATATCTTGTATGACTGGGGAAAAAAATTGTAACACAAAATCTAAGGGAAATGAATTATGTAAACCAGAAGTTAATAACGCATTTGAAAAAAAAATCATGGAAGAGATAATAAAAGTGAAGACTACAAATGAGCCGATTGTAAAATTAGTTTTATAAAGAGAAAATATAGATAGACAATTGGTTAATTTATATTTAAAGGAAGGAAATCTACATCACCAAAATAAAAAAAAAAGGGGAAGGGAAAATTCACAATAGATAAAGACAAAAACAAGTTGTTGTTAACTATTTTATCCAGTTACAACTTAACAAATTTGATAATTTGAATAAAATAAAGATTTACAAAAATATATTTTTCATAATAGCTAAACTAGAAATAAATAATATAAACAACTTACTCTCAGAGGGAAAAAAATTTCAAAAACTTACTTATGCAAGGATTCTATTTGAATTTCACAACTAGAAATTTCACAACTATTTCTAGGAAGAGAAACCAAACCTCAGATAGAGATGTCAGAAGAAAAAATAAATAATTTTGTTTACATGAAACTGTGTAAATAATTATACCTAGGATAAGAAGGGAAACGCTTGTTTGGAAGAACTCATATTTGTGTTTACTATTTCTAATGAAGGTCAAACATCAAAGATGTCAAATTCACATAAATACGTACGACGAAAGCCATTCTCCAGTAGCATTTGGTCAAGGTATACCCCCACACACATATACATAAATATGTGTATGTGTGTGTATGTATGTATGTATTTATATGTTTATACTTATGTGTATATGCACAATGAATGTACGTATACTATATTGCTGTACATTGTTGACTGAATTTGAATGCAAGGACATTTAATATGGGCAAATGTAACATTCTATATATGGGCTTTAAAAAATGAGCTTCAAAATACAGAATTGTAAAGATTTATTTAATAATAGCTAACATTTATATTATTTTTAAGATTTGGAAAGCTTTTACCTATACTGTCCCATTTTACCCTTACAACAAAACTATTACTTAGATGACATTATTATTTTATAGATGAGGAAGCTGAGGGGATAGTAGTGAAAGTAATATGTTCTTAATCATAAGCTAGGAAGGTATTGTGCTGAGATTCAAACTGAGATCTTCTTGATTCCAGGTTCAGCACTCTATTTCTTATACCATAATGGTTTTTGTGGGGGGAACATGTAGCATAGTCTGAAAACTCATTATAAATTGGTATGATGACTGGTCAAAAAAAAAAGACCATGTTATCTCAAGTTGCACAAAGACAGTCACAATGTCCAGAGTGAGGCAAGGACAGTAGGTGTCAACATTTCCAGTGTACTGTGCCCTAGTCAGGTTACATTTGCTCTTCTATCTTTCATCTGAGTTACCACATTTTAGGAAAGGCATAAATAAGCTAAAAATTTTGAGAAGAGGGGAACATGATGGCAAGATAACAGGAAAATATGGCACATAAGGATAAGTTGAAGGAATTGGAAAATTTAGCTTTGTGAACAGGGAACAATAAGCAGATTTTGGAGACATTGTGGAGAAGGAATCAATAGGACCTTATAAATGTCTGAAAGTCTGAGGTTAGAGTGAGGCAGTTATGTGCTGGTACATGTTTTTCCAGCATTCTGAAAAAAGAAAGTTCACTCAGGACACATTTTTAAGTTTAATCTTTATTATTAACATCTTTTCAATCACTTTCTTTAGTCTAGACAATCGACAAAGCAATAAAACAAGCTAATAAATCAGAATTTGCCTGTTTTCAAATAATCACAATGAATATGTAACAATTAACTCTTCCAAACTGGTTCAAACTGGCTTCATCACACTGCTATTCCAGTGAGGGAAAAGAAAAATTAAGTACGCTGTTATAGATACAAGAGACCAGATGCACCACACTGCACTTCATCATATCCCAAAAGAAGACCTTAGATTCTGGCATGATCACATAAACCCATCATAGGCCCATCTGGTCTCTTGTATCTGTAACACCTTATCAATATCCCCTCCCCTATGCTTAGAGAAGATGAAGAATAAAGATCATAAAATCTTCATTCCTCTACTCCTCCTCCTCCACCCCAATCAATATTTCCTACCCAGCTTGATCCTCTGGACTTCATACAGTGAAGTCTCTCCCTCTACCCCTCCATTCCTCTCTTCCCTTTCTTAGCTTCTTTTTATATTGTTGAGCAGAGAAGAAGAGCAAGACCAAGACCTGGGTTCAAGATAAATTTAGGTGTGTATTTATTGATTAAGCACACAACTGCCTGAAGTATACATTCAAATCAAGCAGCCCTGAATTAGGGTACAGACAATGCTTATAATAGCAAAAACCACAAAAAACACAATTGGGGAGGGGAGCTAGCATAAGCAATGTCATACAGAAGCCAAGAACAACCATTAGTTAGATCAGAGCTAATATAGGAAACATTGCACAAGGGTACAAGGTCTCAACCTTCCTTGTGACAGGGGCCCCTCCTAGAACAGGGTGGAGGGTATAGGGTAGAGGGAATAGGGGGGTTGGAATTCCCAGAATAGGCTGGGGTCATAGAACAGGCCAGGGTCATATTCTGGGTGAAAGGTGTGGGGGGCCCTGCTTGGTCAGAATTCTGTGTGGGGACCTAGCTTGGTCAGCATCCTAGAATAAGGTGGTCTCATACATAAGATAGACTTGCCTCATGATCTCTATACAGACTTGCACCATGACTCTTTCACAAAATGCTGCTTCAAGGCTTCCTGATTTAGAGAAGTACTACCTCAGAGAAAGATAAGGGGCAGGGGTCTATGCACTGGGTGATTCATTTTTACCCAGGACTATGCCTTTAAGCTGTTACAAGCAGTTAAAAGATTTATGATAAAGACAAAGACAAATATAAAGGGGCTTAATGGTGGGCTCCAAATCAGGTGGCATGTGATTTGGGTTTGGGTGCAACAATATGTTGTCTCTCCCTTCAGATTGTGACTTCCTTGAGGGAAGGGGATATACTTTGCCTTTTGTAGTAGCAAGCACCCCAGCATCCCCAGGGTGGCTGCCAACACAGCTTCTTAGATCTTCTTTTATAAAGGAAAGCAACTCAAAAAAAGTTAACAATCTTGCTTTAATCAATTAAATATATCATTTACCTAGTTCAGGGGAAAAAGTTCAGCCCCTCGAACTTCAGAGTATACAGACAGAAACATTTCAAGAAGACAGGCTTCCAAACTGTCCACCCATTACATCCATACCAAATCACAGTTACCAGAGAGGGAAGCAGCAACATCTCGGTTTTTCAAAACCAGGATCCTCTCAATGGCTGCCCAGAATCTCATGTGGTCAAATCACACAACATTTTTTCAAAGTGAGCCCCAAAACAGAGTCTCACATCAGGGATTATACAGCCTTCTTCTAGCTCAGACAATGTAACAACCCTCTTGACCCACTGCCCAATCACAAAGCACCAAGGTGTGAGCCTTCCTGAAAAACAAGCCTCCCACCACAGGCTCCAGGTGCACTTAACCTAGGGTCAGGGAAGATCTTAAAAATTTACATTCCTATAACACCTTTTTTAACTTAACACATTGCTTGGCAAAAAATATAGGCTTAATAAATGTTTATTGACCATTATTGACTATTTGAAGAGTGATTTCCAAGACAGAAATAATAAATTCAGGAAGAGAAAATTTAAAAGGAAAAGGAAAATGAGCTCAAATTGGGTTATGTTGAGCTTGAACTATCAGTGAAAACTTCAGGTGAGTTGAATTTAATATGGGGTTATGAAACTCAGAGAACAGTTGAGAACTAAAGATTATAGTTCACATCATTAAAATGTAGGGCGTCAAGTCAGATGGCCACTGTAGGTCATTCCAGTTCTATATCTATTATCCTATGATGCTTTGAATGTGTAGTTATTCCCTCATTGCTACAATACAATACAATAAATGAATGGTTGTCCCAATAAAAACCAAAATTAAGAGGCTTCTAAACCATGGTGTCATGAAGTTTAAATGAACCAATGAATATAAATCATTGTATAAACTTGAAGCACTGTATTAATGCAAGTTATTATTACTGTGTTGTGATTGTTGTCGTTGTGGTTGTTTCATTATTATTATTATTAACCTGCAGTCACAAGGGCTCCACATGATGACATTATTCCCCAGCCTTCTACTGCCCTTTTGCTGAGTTCAAATAATGTTTATTGAACAATACAGAGGGGCACTAGTAAACTTGCAATCATGTTCTCTGGGGAGGGAAGGGGGAAATGTATTCATACATGCTTTTAAATTTAATTTATATTTCTAACAATTTCTTAAGTCTAAGCAATCAACAAAACAATGAATCAAGTATTGATTTGTAGTGATTTTGGATCTGAGGTGCAAATGCTAACAATGAAAAATGAACAATAGGTCCTGCCAAGCTAATTAGGGCTGCCTCTAGGACATCTCTGCCTGGAATTGTAACTAGACAGGGGCAAAATGGACTTTACTCCAGGCTCTCAGAATTGGGAAGGTTTCAAAAGCATTTATGCTCTTTCTGAAAACAGGAACCACTAAGTGTAGTACCTAATTAGCAAGAATAATTGGTTAAAATAGGTAGTTCCCAAATGGCATGACTTTCTCCCAGTGGCCATACTCCAGGTTAAAAAGAAAGTCATCAAAGGCATATCAGGTGTCAGTATAACTTAATTTAGAATACATAATTAACATTTATGGATGAAACTGAATAACTGAGATGAAGAAAAGCAGGCTAAATATTGCATTAGTTAATAATGTTATTACATTTAAATGACACAATTCATTTTCACATAAAGTTTTTAATTTAAAAGTTAGTATTCAAAATTAAAGTTTCTAGGTTTAGATTCAAAAAATTTGTAGCCACAATCAAAATCTAGATACAGAAGTATAATTGTTTCATGCTCTTCCTTAATTATTCAAGAACCTTTAATTTCTTCACTCTGTGGCTTCTCTCTCCACAGTGATCATTTACAATCACTCTACAGCTTACTAGCTTACCACTGAGAGCCATAGTAATTTAAAATTCATCATCATGTAACTAGTGTGGTGGTAGATTTCTTCAAAGTTAGCCCAACTGTTCCTTTGAATAACCCACATAAAGACTGTCTCTGGGCCTATATCCAAAGTCCCTGATTTTGGTGGGATCTACCAGTTATTAGTCCACTGTCATTGTTGTTTAGTAATATATGACTTTTTGTGACCCCATTTAGGATTTTCTTAAGCAAAGGTACTGGAGTGGCTTTGCTGTTTACTTCTGCAGTTCATTTTACTGATGAGGAAACTGAGGCCCAGAGTCACACAGCTAATAAGTGACCAAGGACAGATTTGAAGTCAGGTCTTCCTGACTCCAGTCCTGTTGCTTTATCCACTGTGCCACCTAGCTGCACTTGTACCACCTAGCTTCCCTAAACTTCCACCTTGATGCCACAATGAAGCATCAGAACAGAACTTCAGTTAAGTATCAGTTCTAGGATTCAGGTTTCACAAACAGAAGCCAATATAACACATTTTAAATCCATCCACGTTCATGAGATTTAGGGGGAAGATAAATACATATTTCAAAATAGAGCAACACTTTGTAGGCAGAGCATCTTTGTTCATGTTTTTTTTTTTTTATTGTAACCAATATATTTAAAGATATGACTAGGGATTTACAATGGTAGATGATTCTATACCTGGTTCAACGCTAACAGAAAAGATGTGTTTAATTATCTCAGAAAAACCGTGCAAATTAAGCAAGTGTTTGTGGAATCTTATTGTTCATCGTATTTGTGGTAGTAAGTCTCCAAGTCAGGATATGAATCCAGATCTTTCCAACTCTAAGTATAACACCCTATTCAAAGCATGAAGTCTATAACTGGCAGTCCCCTGAAATCATTCCTCATTCCAATAACTCTCTTAAGTCCATATATTTCTTATGGTTATACCCCTGGCTGTTTTTTGCTTGGTATTTTTCACCTACCTTCCTTCCCTTCCAGTGGTGTTTGCTCATAGAATGTAGCTAGTACTAGTCTTCTATGGTAACATGACACTTAAGTTCTCCTATCCACTACCAAGGACTGGCCAAGACAGAATATTATTGATACTAAAGCTGGAACTTACAAGAAAGAACTGTTTTAAGTAGTTTAAAAAGTATCGTTTATGTTTGTAACCTGCCTTTGTTCTAGTGGGATTGTCAGTGCCTGAGATTTTCAATGCTGAGAGTTAGAGGGGCTTCCACTCAGAACCCCACTTTGCTAATCAGTTGATATGATAATGGCTTCATTAATATCTATTAATTAAAGCATGTTCATTTTTATGCTTTTGTAGCATTTTGGTTTCTCCTTAATAATTGGAGTCTAAAAGAATATTAAGGTCAATAATTAACTACTTTAAAAGCAGATTCATTGGTTATTTAATATTATAATTTTATTTTAATTTTTGAGAATTTTACATGATTTTGTTTTCTTTTAAGTACACTTGTACTTCCTGTTATTTTTATCTATTTCTTTCACTCTCATTGAAGTTATCAATTGGATTTATAATTTGAATATTGTTTCTATTTTTCTGCCTTATTTATTTTGGAACTGCCTGGTTTTTCTTTTCCTAACTCTGATACCTGCCATCTCTGTGTTCAGTCTACTATACTGTGAGATTACATAAATATAAAGGACTATTATTTAATGGGGCCAAAGTGAACACTAATTTTTGTTTAATTGTCTATCTGTGCTTAGGAACGTTGTTGGTCTTATTGCTAATCTATAATTCTTTGTTTATAACTGTCACATATCAAGATCCTGACTCCTGCCACTGGCTCCCACCTCTGTTGGTGTACCTATGCTCAGAGTGTTCACAGATTTCGGGCCTCTCTGGAGCATCTTAGGTCAGAGGCTCCTCCAGATTCTTCAGTTACATATTTCATGCTTTCTCATTTCCTCTCAGTTTTTGGTCCCGGAGCTGCATCCTTGGTCAGAGTGCTAAGAGTTACCAAATCTCCTGGAGCTTACTTGTAGCTTCTGGATTTTGTATCAATAAGGGAGCATATCATTGCAGAGTTTAGATGCCCCTGAACATTCTTTGTTATTGTGAAGTCAAATTTTTGGGCTATTTATATGACATTGAACTGGCTTCCCTGGTGAGACCTTCTTTTCCAAATAGCAACAGGTATCTGGTTGTCATTTTGCATAATTTTTGGCTGCATGAAGGAGTTTATTGTTATTTATTTTAAGATTTCTTGATCATTATTTGATCTGAAGCTCTTCGTAGATCTTTGCTGAAGTATATGTGGCCTCCCATTATTTCTCCTTTTTCTATCATGCTGTCATCTTTACTCTAAGCCCTTGGCAATATTTGTTAATCTTGCTTTATTTTACATGATGAAATCAAACAAAACAAAACTGAAATTCACTAAAATGAGTTTGATTACTAATTTTCCTTAAAATATGCTGATCTACCCTGATTACTTTATATTAGGGAATTTTAAAAACTATTTCAACCAGATGTAACACCTCAAGTGTAAGCTCTGATTTCTCAATATAACATTTCTCAATATAACATATTCACAGACATTCATAAAATGACACTGTAATCTAAAGGACATCACAGCAAAAGTTCTTTTTTGTTCAGTGTTGCATGAAGGTTGACACAGAAAACAATGCTTGAATCCATCAATGATGGATATAGAGCTGGATTGTCTCTCAAGTTAATCTCTCCAATTTTAAGCAAAAGTACAACCTATATGTTCAACATGTTTAACTCAAAAATATTTGGCATATTGCTTTCTTTATCTGTCCCTAATTCTTACTTGTCTTTTTTATCTACTCGTCTGTGTATATATATATATATGTGTGTGTGTGTGTGTGTGTGTGTGTGTGTATTTGTGTGTGTATGTGTAAATAAAATCCCCATATATATGAATATATGTAATGTTATGTGTATATCATATATTTCATGTCCATCTCTATTTCTCTCTCTCTTTCTCTTTATCTGTCTGTCTGTCAATCTGTCCATCCATCTGTCTGTCTGTCTATCTCCTGTCTTTATCAAAGCCCACCCTTCCTCTGAATTTCCCTCTTTCTACTGAGAGTATCACCATCCTACCAGTCACACAGTTTTATAATAGTAAATTCATTCTTGTCTCTTTCTTCTCTTTTACCATATATAGACAATCTGTTTGTGAAGTCTTACAAATTCTTCTACTACCATGTCTCTTAATCTATAGCATCCTCTACTCATATGGTCATTATCTTAACTCATTTCTTTCTTACCTCTCACCTTGCTTACTGGAATAACCTTCTAATAGTTCTCCTGCTTCCAGGCTCTTTCCTCTCAAATCCATCCTGCACATAAAGCAGCTGCCAGCATAATTTTACTAAAGCAAAATCTGTCCATGTTATTCCCCTGCTAAGTAATCCCCCAAGACTACCTAGTGTTCCTAGGATAAAAATCACATAACTCTGCTTGTCATTTAACCCTTTCTCAATCTGACCTTAGTCTACCTTACCGGACATTTCCCATCACTCTCTGTGTATGTTATTATCCATCTAAACAGGGCCATTAGCTGTACCCTAAACTTGACATTCAATTTTCAAACTTTGTGTCTAAGCATAAGTAGTTGTTTCATCTATTTAAAATACATTCCCACCTCATTTGTGCATCTCAAGATTCCTAGCACTCAAGCTAGGTCAGTCAAGAGTGTAGGGAAATTTTTCATGAGAAAACTCCTTTTAGTTAGGCATATTTGTCACTATATGAAATTTATAGTCCTAAAGAGTTGCCTGAACTCTTTAAAAGACTATAAAATCACCCAGTCAAAAATTTTATCTCACATTGCGAACCATCTCAGGGATATTGTGGTGTAACCATGAGGTATTATACACCATTAGAATTGTAAATATTATTATCGTTAATTTATGTTGATATAGTTTTTTTGGTTTAAAAATGTGTTACTCTCATAATACGTTTTGTGTTAGTTAACTACAAGCACAAATACCTACCTAATAAAAGAAAGGAGAGGGGCGGAGCCAAGATGGTGGAGCAGAAACAGCTCATCCGAGCCACTCTGCCCCCAGATTCCTCCCAAACTATGTAAAAGGGGACTCTGAACAACTTCTGGAGCCCCAGCACCCACAGAACGACACAGAGAATCTAACCTCCCACTTAGGACTGCCGAGCAGCCCTGCAGGAAGGACCAGTGCAATGGTCTGGGAGCTGGCAGTGCAGCAGCACGTGAGAAGCCAAGCCGAGCCGGAGCTGAGGTCCCCGTGAGCCGAGGTTATAGCCCCAGGGCACCAGGGCCAACAGCTGGCTGGAGGAACCCCAGAACACCAGTAGCTATGGCGACTCCAGAATTATCAACATAGACATGCCTAGGACAAAGTAAGAGGTTAGTGTCCTATGGACTTTGGGACCTGTATTTAGGGAATGCGTCAGCTTCCTCCCCTGGGGGCTAGAAGCCGCTGAGGAGAAACTGCATTTTGTATTTTTCAGAAGCAGCTCCAGTTCCTGGCCTGCAATTAATTGTAGGGAGATCCAGCGATCAGTCTTGGGGGGTAATCACTCTTGCTTTAACTTCCCTGGATCTGGATTGTGTTCTAGGGTGGAAGTCGTGGGTTGGTTTACAGCTTGCCAGAAACAGAAGTTGCCCCCACACGTTCGGGACGAAAATTCCTCTATCTGGCCTTAAAGCCATAGTGTGGCAACAAGCCCAAAAGTCAGGTAATTAAGTGGCAACATGCCAAGGCAAAGGAAACAGAAAAATGCAACACTAGACTCCTATTTTGGGGGCATAGAGCGGGAAAACGACTGTGAGGTCAGAAGTCCTCCTCCAAAAGCCCCAGGGGAAAACATGAGTGGGTTGCAGGCCATAGAGGACCTTAAGAAGGACTTTAAAAATCAAATAAGAGAAGTGGAGGAAAAATTGGAAAGAGAAATGAGAAGGATGCAGGAAAAGTATGAAATGAGGGTCAACAGCCTGACTGAGGAAAACAACACCTTAAAAAATAGACTAACTCAAATGGCAAAGGAAGCCCAAAAGGGCAATGAGGAGAAGAATGCCTTAAAAAGTCTAATTTGCCAGATGGAAAAAGAATCTCAAAAGTTCACTGAGGAGATTCATTCCTTCAGAGTTAGACTGGGGCAAATGGAAGCTAATGACTTTATGAGAAATCAAGATGCTGTTAAGCAGATCCAAACAAATGAAAGATTAGAAGCAATTTGAAATATCTCAGGGAAAAACCACTGACCTGGAAAATAGATCCAGGAGAGACAATTTAAAAATTATTGGACTACCTGAAAGCCATGATCAAAGAAAGAACCTAGAAATCACCCTTCAAGAAATTCTCAAGGAAAATTGCCCTGATGTTTTAGATCCAAATGGCAAAATAGAGGTTGAAAGAATCCACAGATCACCTCCTGAAAAAGATCCCAAAAAGAAAACTCCCAGGAATATTATAGCCAAGTTCCAAAATCTCCAGATCAAGGAGAAAATACTACAAGGAGCCAGGAAGAAACAATTTCAATATTGTGGAAACACAATCAGAATAGCACAGGACCTGGCAGCTTCTACGCTGAGGGATCCAAGGGCATGGAATACGATATTCCAGAGGGCAAAAGAGCTGGGAATGAACCCAAGGGTCACCTACCCAGCAAAACTGAGTATTTAGTTTCAGGGGAAAATATGGTCATTCAGTGGAATAGAGGATTTTCAAGCATTCTTGAGGAAAAATAAAAAACATAAAATAAAAAAAATAAATAAAATAAAAAAATAAAAAAAATATTCAAAAAAATTGAATAGAAAATTTGACATCCAGACACAAGGAGCAAGAGATGCCTGAGAAGTTAATCTGGGAAAAGAAATCAAAAGGCACTTATCAAAGTTGAACTATTTACATTCCTATATGGAAAAACAATAACTGTAAGTGATGATATCTTAGTCACTATGAAAATAATGTAAGAAGGGTGTGTGGTCATATGAATACATATGTGAATGTGTGTGTATATGGATAGAGGGCATAGGTTGAATTTGTTGGGAAGGGAGAATACTCAAGGGATGAAATTATGAGGTGAGAGAGGAAAGTGGCAAGAGGAGATGGGGAAAGACAGGGTAGGGTAAACTATCTCATGTAGAAGAAGCAAGGGGAAGTGGTTGCAAGGGAGGGGGAGAATAGGAAGGAAAAAAAAGGCAAATCCAAATTCTCATTGAATTTGGTTCAGGGAGAGAATGACATACATACTAAATGGGATATCTCAACCTGCAGCAGAATAGGGGGAAGGGGGATGAGAGGAGGGATGATTGATGGGGGGGCATCCTTGGGGGGAGGGGAGGTTGGAAGTACCCACTATAGAAGAGGGACAGGATCATGTAGGGAATGGACCAGGTGGGGGGTGGGATGAGTGGGAGGGAATTATAAGCAGCCTTGAACAATATATCTACTATGATAATGTTTTGCATAGCTAGACATGTACAACATATACTGAATTACTTATCTCCCCAGAGGGAATGGGTGACAAGGGAGGAAGGAAATGGATCTGAAATTCGAGGTCTTAACATTAAATGTTTCAAATATATGTAAATACTATTATTAATAAAAAAAAATGACTGGCCATGTAACCTTGACCAAGTTACTTAAGCCCGATTGCTTTAAAAAAAGAATATATATGCAAAAATTTTAAATAAAATATTAGCAAAGAAGATTACAGCAACTTATCATGAGAGTAATACCATATGATCAGGTAGGACTTATACCAGAAATGAAGGGTTGGTTCAATATTAAGAAAATTATCAGCATAATTGACCATACAAACAACAAAACTAAGAGAAACCATATGATTATCTCAAAAGATATAGAAAAAAAAGCTTTTGTCAAAACAGAACCTGGATTCCTCTTTAAAACTTTAGAGAACATAGGGATGAATGGAATTTTCCTTAAAATGATAAGTAGCATCTACCTAAAACCATCAGAAAGCATTGTATGTAATGGGGATAAACTAGAAGCATTTCCCATAATAACAGGGGGAAGACAAGAATGTTCATTATCACTACTAGCATTCAATATGCTACTATAAAATTTAGCTTTAACAATAAGAAAAAAAAAAGAAATTAAACAATTAAAGTAGGCAAAAAAAGATTCAAAGTTATCACTCAGCAGATAATATCATGTTGTACTGAAAGAATCCTGTATATAGAACATGGATATAATATAAATATTTCTCTGTATTTTTATATTCATCAAAGCTTAAAGTGCAGTAATAGTCCATTAAGTTCACATATCCCAACTTGTTTATCTCATTCCCAATCAATAACCATTCATTTTGTTTCCAGTTCTTTGTTACTTCACATTGCTGCTATAGTACCATTTTCCTTTTCAACCTTTGACCTTTTGCAAGTATAGATTTAGTCAACATATATGGAGATTTTAATCACTATTTGTATAATGATTTAGAAATTCTCTCTTTTTTATTTTTAAAGGCAATGTCTCCCTACCTCTGCCAGGCTTGAAGAGGATGGCTACACACAGGTCTAGTCTCAAATCTTTGTCTTAGTCTCACAGGTCTTATTGGCATCAGAGTTTTGTTCTGTTTCACTTTGGACTTGGGTCAATTCACTTTCTTTAAGTAACCTGGTGGCATCCCAATACACAGAGGTTCCTCACTCCTAGAGATTTTCCATATTAATTTTGAACCTAATGTGGTCATCCCACTCTCTTAGTGCACCATAGCAAAGTATCACTGAATCCAAAAGATCTGATAGTTCAGTCACTAAAAGGAACTGCAGGGATGTGCTACATTGCCCAGTCATAATTCTCAACAGAATACATAAAGACACATGTGCAAGAATTCCTAAAATAGGGCAAAAGCCAAGATGGTAGAGTAGAAACAGGACTTTTGTGAGGCTCCTGCTGCCACCTATTCCAATTCATATAAAAAATGACTCTAACAAACTTTGGAGCTCCAGAACTCACAAAATGACAGAGAGAAGCTAACTTCCCACAGAAGACAGGCCAGCAGGCCAGCAGGAAGGGGACAGTGCAGCACTTTGGGAGCTGAGATCAACCCCAATATGAGGCAGACATTTTAGCCTCAGGGTGGTCACATACAGCCACCAGCTGGAGGGGCTTCAGAACACCAGAAGCTGTGGTTGTTTCCAGAATTGTCAACCCATAGATACCAAAGACAAAGTTAGAGGTCAATGTAGACTTTGCAGGAAAAGGGAGTTTGGGAGTGTGATCCAACCTTTGCCTCTATGGTGGGAAGTGGCTGAGCCTCCACGTCCATAGAGGTCCCATCAGGTGGCTGCTTCAGAACTCGTGGCTTGCAGATTGTAGGGGGACCAAGTGACCAGTCTGAGGGGTAATCATTCCTGCATTTACCAGCTTGGATCAAGATCACTGTCAAGGCTGGAGGTCCTGGGGTATGGGACCAGTTTGCCAGAGGTTGTGGAGGCTTTGGAAAGGGCAGCCAATTAATATCTATAGCAGCTGAGAAAACCCCAGCAATTTGGGACAAAGCTCCCCTTCCTGGTAGTAGAGTTCTACTATGGCAAAAAGCTCAAAAGTCAAGTAATTGAGTGGCAAAATGAGCAAGCAAAGGAAGCTAAGCAAGCTCAGCAATGCGAATTTACACTCTTATTTTGACGACAAAAAGGATCAAAGCCAAATCAAAGAAGAGAAGTTGAGGAAAAATTGGGAAGAGCAATGAGAAGGATGCAGGAAAAGTATGAAATGAGGGTCAACAGTCTGACTGCGGAAAACAACACCTTAAAAAATAGACTAACTCAAATGGCAAAGGAGGCCCAAAAGGGCAATGAGGAGAAGAATGCCTTAAAAAGTCGAATTTGCCAGATGGAAAAAGAATCTCAAAAGTTCATTGAGGAGATTCATTCCTTCAGAGTTAGACTGGAGCAAATGGAAGCTAATGACTTTATGAGAAATCAAGATGCTGTTAAGCAGATCCAAATAAACGAAAGATTAGTAGGCAATGTGAAATATCTCATGGGAAAAACCACTGACCTGGAAAATAGATCCAGGAGAGACAATTTAAAAATTATTGGACTACCTGAAAGCCATGATCAAAGAAAGAACCTAGAAATAACCCTTCAAGAAATTCTCAAGGAAAATTGCCCTGATGTTTTAGATCCAGAGGGCAAAATAGAGGTGGGAAGAATCCACCAATCACCTCCTGAAAAAGATCCCAAAAAGAAAACTCCCAGGAATATTATGGCCAGGGTCCAGAATCCCCAGATCAAGGAGAAAATACTCCAAGCAACCAGGAAGAAACAACTTCAATATTGTGGAAACACAATCAGAATAGCCCAGGACCTGGCGGCTTCTACACTGAGGGATAGAAGGGCATGGAATATGATATTCTAGAGGGCAAAAGAGCTGGGAATGAAGCCAAGGGTCACCTACCCAGCAAAACTGAGTGTTTTGTTTCAGAGGAAAATATGATCATTCAGTGGAATAGAGGACTTTCAAGCATTCTTGAGGAACAAACCAGAATTGAATATAAAATTTGATATCCAGACACAAGAAGCAAGAGATGCCTGAGAAGGTAATCAGGGAAAGGAAATCAAAAAGAACTTATCAAAGTTGAACTATTTATATTCCTATATGGAAAAACAATGACTGTGACTGATGATATCTTTCTCACTATGAAAATAATGGAAGAAGGGTGTATGGTCATATGAATACATATGTGAATGTGTGTGTGTATGGTTGCAGTTAAATATGGATAGAGGCCATAGGTTGAATTTGTTGGGAACGGAGGATACTCAAGGGGTGAAATTATGAAGTGAGAGAGGAAAGTGGCAAGAGGAGATGGGGAGAGACAGGATAGTGTAAACTATCTCATGTAGAAGAAGCAAGGGGAAGTGGTTGCAAGGGAGGAGAAGAATAGGAAGGCAAAAAGGCAAAACCACATTCTCATTTAATTTGGTTCAGGGAGAGAATGACATATATACTAAATGGGATATCTCAACCTACAGCAGAATAAGGGGAAGGGGGATGAGAGGAGGGATGATGGATGGGAGGGCATTTGGGGGGGGGAGGGGAGGTTGGAAGTACCCACTGTAGAAGAAGGACAGGATCAAGTAGGGAATGGACCAAGTGGGGGGTGGGATGAGTGGGAGGGAATTATAAGCACCCTTGTACAATATATCTACTATGATAATGTTTTGCATAGCTAGACATGTACAACATAAACTGATTTACTTATCTCCCCAGAGAGAATGGGTGACAAGGGAAGAAGGAAATGGATCTGAAATTCAAGGTCTTAAGATTAAATATTTCAAATATATATATATATAAATACTATTATTAATACTCTTTTGCTTGTAATTGGGAGATAAGATGTGCAGGCATTGGGACACAAAGATTCACCTTCCTCCAATGGAAAAGTCGAAGGGGGTATGGGAGAAGGTATGGGAGAGAGCAGATTGGAGGAAGAGATATCTTGCGGGACTGCTATTCTGGGAGGGTGCATAGGGGAAAACAGTGAGGGGAAAATGACTGTAACTCAAAATCTGGCAGAAATGAATGATGTAAAACAGAAGTTAATAAAGCATTTGTTTAAATAAAAAAAAAGAAATTATCACGGAAAATTGTTTTAGAAATGGAGGGGAAAATAGAGATTGAAAGCATCCACAGATCACCTACTGAAAAAGATCCCAAAAAGAGAACTACTAGTAATATTATAGCCAGGTACTTGAATTCCCAGATCAATGAGAAAATATTACAAGCAGCCAGGAAGAAACAGTTTGAATATTGTAGAAAGAAAATCAGGATAACACAGTATCTTGCAGCTTCTACACTGAGGGATGGAAGTGCTTGGAATATGATATTTTGGAGGTCAAGGGAGCTGGGATTAAAATCAAGAATCACCTATCCAGCAAAACTGAGTATCATGTTTCAGGGAGAAATATTGTCATTCAATGGAATAGAGGACTTTCAAGCATACATGATGATAAAACCAGAGTTGAATAGAAAGTTTGACATTCAGATACAAGAAGCAAAAGTATCATGAGAAAGTAAACAGGGAAAAGAAAGCATAAGGAACGTAGTTGAACTATTTACATTCCTACATGGAAAAAATGATAATTGTAACTTACAAAACTTTTCTTTGTATGAGAATTGTTGAAGGGAATAGAGATGTATATACATATGTAGGTCTCTATAGGAGAGTATATGGGTTTATTAATAGATGTGTGAGTGTGTGTATATATGTGTACAGGTATAAATAAACAGAGGTCACAGGACCAATTGAATAGGAAGGGATGATACTTAAAAGGTGAAATTGAGAAGTGAAAGAGAAATATAATGAAAGAAGATAGGGAGAGATAGCATGGGGTAAACTATCCCATATAGAAGAGGCAATGGAAAACTGTTACAATGGACAGGGAGAAGAGTAAGGCAAAAGGGAATGAGTCAACCCTACTCTCATTGAATTTGGCTTAGGGAGGGAATGACTTACACAATAAATAGGGTATCTTCTCCTACAGGAGAGTAGGGGGGAAAGGGATGGAAGGGGGGGAATGAGTCAACCTTACTCTCATTGAATTTGGCTTAGGGAGGGAATGACTTATACAATAAATAGGGTATCTTCCCCTACAGGAGAGTAGGGGGGAAAGGGATGGAAGGGGGGATGATGGAAGGGAGGGCAAGTTGGGGGGAGTGAAGTTGGAAGCACACACTTTTGAAAAGGGACAGGATTAAAGTAGAGAATAGAACAAATGGGGGTGGGATAGGATGAAGGGAATATAGTCAGTCTTTTACAATATATCCACTATGGCAATGTTTTGCATAGCTCCACATGTACAACCTATATTGAATTGCTTATCTCCCCACTAGGGGTGGGTGACTAAAGAGGAAGGGAAAGAATCTGGAATTCAGTTTTAAAATCAAATGTTTAAATATATTATTATTATTATTATTATTATTATTATTATTATTTTACATGCAACTGCAAAATAAGATATACAGGCCCTGTGGTATAGAAATATGTGCCCTACTGGAAATTTGTAAGGGGTACAGGGAAGGATATAGGAGAAAGCAGATTGGGATTGCTGTTTTTGGGGTGGTTGGTAGGGGAAAATGGTGAGAAAATTTGTAACTCAAATTCTTTTGGAAAGGAATGATGTAAACTAAAAATAAACATAAAATTTAACTAAAAAAAGAAGCAAGTACTGGCAGGTAAGCATACATCGTTGGAAAGTCTAGCATGCATTGGCAGGAATATGTGCATATGATATGTTTACAACCAGACATTATCCAGTTACATCATTCCATATTGCATCATCGAAATTTCAGGAAAAAGTGCACAAATTTATAATAAATTATTAAATTAAAAAAAAAAGAATTCCTAAAATAGTGTGAAGCTAGGTAACCAGTTAATTCCTTTTCCTATCCTAGCTGGACCTTTCAGAACCAAAAGAGGAAACCTGAAAGGTGAGTAAATGGGTACATTATGTGCAGGTAGTCTTATGAGCAGAGGATTAGACTTATAAAGTGATGGAATTGAAATTTTTCTATCCTTAAATCATATAAGTTATTTCTTGAATAGTTAGGCCATGTTTAATTACTTTCCATCTTGCAAAATCTCTGTGTCTTATTCCTTCCTATTCCTTGAAAACATTGGAGGCAGGCGGCTAGGTGGGACAGTGGATAGAGCACTGGCCCTGGAGTCAGGAGGACCTCAGACACTTAACACAAAACTAGCCATGTGACCTTGGGCAAGTCACTTAACCCCAATTGCCCACTAAAAAGCAAAAATCGAAAATATTGGAGGCAAGTTCACACGTTCAACGCTATGAGTTCTATCCTAAGTCTAAATTCATTTGCGGGATGCTATACTTTTATAAGAGCGAAAATGAGTTTTAAATTTAAAAAAATTGCTAGTGACAATAGAAAGTCACCTTTTCCAAGTCACATGAGGAAATTCTGAACCTTTCTTGAAGACTCATTGTTCTGACTGATGCTGAGTTTGAAAGGACCAAATTAATGTTCTTCCTACAAGTGAACCATAAGGTGAAGAGATGTCACCTGAAATTTATTATATCATCAAGAACAACTAAGTAGGGGAGCTTATAACAGTGGTTACTTTTTCCTGCAAAGAACACTGGCTTCACTTAATAACAGACCTTATGATTTTCAGCATATTGCTTAACCTCTCTGACTCCTCAATTTCCTTAACTGAAAGGAATATCCTGATACTAATGCTGTTTCAGAGCATTCATATAATGAAAAAATGAGATAGTATATATGAAAGTATCTTGGTAGTATATGACACTATATAAATATAAATTGATATTATTGTCATTCTATTAGAAATAAAGATTTTACAAGCATGTAGCCATTTATAATTTCAGGGTTATGTCATTTAACCTTCTCTTTATTAATTTTTCAGTGACCATCTTGTAAAACTGTGCTGTCTAGTAGTGCTGGAAGATGGCACAATCATCAAACTATGCTTCTTTGGTCATTAGTACAAATTATACTATAAGATAGCACATTAAACAAGTAAAAGAATGTAACAACTTCCCTCTATTGTTCTATCTGATAGGAAAGTATACTTCCTAGAGCAAATAATGCATCAGCACATAATATAGGTGTTTAAGGAATTCTTCTTGATTAAAGGAACAAGTGAAAAGCAGGAAGCTTATTTTATAACAAAATGTTGGTATAACATTTGCAAATAGCTCCATGAACCAAATTTGTATTGTTTAAGCATCGTGAGCAATTAATGGGAATCACTGGACATTTAATACATTTGTTGCCTGTGCTAAGAGCCTTTTAAATTACCAACTCCTTCAGTGTAAGGTCATAAAAGGAATATTGGGTGCCTCATGTCATAAGGATTTATTAATGATGAAAAAGATAAGAAATGTGGACAAGTGAAAATGTTTTGGATCCTAAGGGGGAAAGATGCTTTTAAATGATAGTTTGGATGTGGGGATTGTTCCCTTTACTAAATGGTGAGTTAATGATTGTGAAAGATATTGAGTTAATACTGATTGTGTCAAGTATTAGAACCACAGGTATGGACTTCCTTTGGTATCTGGGAGTGAAGAAAGTACCACCTGCGTCACATCCTTGTGAGAACCTGCCTAAAGGGAGATGGGAGGATCCCACTTAGCTTCAGAGAATGGCAACCTACTTTACCTTCCATGGAAGAAAGGATAAAGAATGTCTGAGCAGGGCAGGGATAATTTTTTTTTGTAGACATGTTTCTGTGCTTTTTAAATTATTTTTTTTGCCACAGACAACTTTAAATGAGTCATCAGAAATTCATATAGTTATTAGTTTATATAGGTATTACCATCATAAGATCATAGATTTAGAGGTGAAAGTGACATCAGAAGCCATCTATTCCAAATCATTTATTTTACAAAAGAAGAAATTGAGGTCCAAATAAATTAAAGAAGCTGCTCAAATTGCAAAGTCGTAAATGAAAGAGGCAGTACTTGCACCTGGATTTTCTGATTTTAAATTGGCACCCTATGTGTTCTCCTTACAATAGTAATATTCTCTTGTAATGGTATTAAAAGAAGCATTTAGGGTTTTTTTCAGAGTAATTAAAAACATCTCTATTTTATTTTTCTGGGCATATTTTTCCTGAGTTTATGATGACATTTAATCTATGCTTCCTTTAGATCATCAACACTCTGTTGTCTAAGGACTGTGTGAGATTCAAGAAACTGTGTAAGATTTCTCACAAGCTTTTTTTAAGGTGTAATTTTTCATCAAAATTTTCTTTTACAAATGCTGTTTGATTTTCAAGAGGAGTTATGGGAAATTTATAAACCTATATAATCTTCATTTTCTTTACTCTGGAAAGATATTTGGTGGTATTTTTTCTTCTTTAGTTTTGAACAAAGCTCAACTTGAAACAGAGTTGAGTTTAACTTCAGACTTAAAATCCACATAGTTCAAGAAAGATGAAAAAAAATGACAAAATGAGTTTCTTTTTCTCCCTTCCATCATGTCACATAAGAAGGCCTGTGGTGGGAGGCTTATTATTCAGGAATGCCCACACTTTGGTGCTTTGTGATTGGGCAGTGGGTCAAGAAGGTTGTTACATTCTCTGAGCTAGGAGAAGGCTATATAAGCCGTGATGAGAGGCTTTGTTTTGGGGCTCACTTTGAGAAGTGTGTGATTTTACCAGATGAGAGGCTGGGCAGCCGTTGAGAGCCGCCAGGCTTTGAAAACCCAAATGTTGATGCTTCCTTCTCTGGTAACTGTGATTTGGTATTGAGGTAATGGTTGGACAGTTTGGAAGCCTGTCTGCTCGATTTGTTTTTATTTTTTTCTCTGTCTTGTAAGTTCTGTCTATATACTTTGAAGTTTGGGGTGCTGACCTTTTTCCCCTGAACTAGGTAAATGATCTATGTTTGATTTATTAAAGTAAGCTTGTTAACCCATTTTGAGTTGCTTTCCTTTAGAAAAGCACATCTAACAACCTGTGTTGGCAGCCACCCTGGAGATGTTGGGGTGCTTGCTGCTACAACCTTTAAGCTATTATTTTGCTTAAAAATAGGGATAACAGACTAGCAATAAACTCTAAAAACTATTGGGCCACTAGGTGTCACAAGTGAGACAGTTTCCCATTCTACTGAGTCAACAAGTTTAACAAATGTTAAAGTTTGATAGAAGGATCTGGGGAAAATGACTGAAAAATATGAAAGAATGGTTGTTAGCTTAGCAATTATATGATAATTAAAAGGTAGAGAGAAATATTGCTGATCCAGCTGAATAATGGTGCATTTGCTGATCATGTATTTGATTTCTCTAATACAAAAATCTGGTCATTCTACTTTTCTCAAAAACCCTTGAATGACTCCCTATTGTTCAACAGATAAAGTTAAATTGCCTTAAATATTATCTGCTCTCTTTTCTTCCCTTTGCCAAGAAACTTCTAGAATCACTCTTTGAATTCAATCTTGCAATCTATCATTTGTCTCCAATATGCAAGCTAAATTGTTCTCTTAGTTATCATGAGTTGTCTTCACACTGGCAAATTCAAAGACACTTTCTTAGTTCTCATTGATCTTTCTACAACTGGTACTATTGATACCTCTTCTACTTGATCCTTGATCATCATCGTCTTTCTCATCATCTTTTCTCCCGCCATTTTTCTTCTTCCTTTGATGCTCTTCTGGGTCTCTTATGTGTATTCCTATTCTTTCCCCAAATCCCTAAATGAATTCTCTTCTCCTTATACACTACATCCTTTGGAAATCTCCTCTAGTTTCATAGTTTAAGGCTACCAGTTCCAAGTACATATCTCCAGTCCTGACTTCTAATCTTGCATTTTCAACTTCTTGCTATGCAGCTATACTTAAGTCTATTAAGACATCAAATATAACCTGTATAAAATTGTAAAGATTTTCATAACCCTCAGCTATGCTCCTCCTCCAAATTCTTCCATTTCTGTTAATTGTAATAGTACTGTTCTAGTCACCCATGCTTGAAATCTCAGAGTAACATTTTACTCATCCTTACCCTTCATTTCCCATGAAACCCATATGTTCTTTTCTATTCAATTCAACAAAAATTAATCATTTTGGCAAGGTATTGGGTTAAGGTCTTAGATATAATATATAACTTGTGTAAGTGCATGAAATCAAACAATGGGATGTTTAGCTTATACATTTGGCCAGTATTATAATTTGACTGGAATGTAAAGCACATGATGAGGAATAATTTTTGAAATAACACTGTATAAAATAGATGCCTCCAATATCTTTCACTCTTTGTAATTCCTTAGAATCTGGCCTTGGACCTTATCATTTCCCCTAAATTGTTCTCTCCAAAGTTTTTAATGATCTCTTGGTTACCAGGTCCAATAGCCTTTTCTCAACCTTTAGTCTTGGATTGGAATAATACAAATAAGAATAATAGTTGAAATATATATAGTTCCATTAATACATTGTCATATTTGATTTTCATAACAAGTCTTTGAGGTAGATAATGCAAGAATTATTTACTCACCATTTTATTGATGGGGTGATTGAGATGCATGGAACCTTCCTTTGTTACCTACTTATTGGTAGAATTTTACAGTAAAATGAGTAGAATCTAAAGTAGCAGTTGACTGAGACTTTACCCCAATGCATCAACATCTGAGAGAGTCACTATTCAAAAGCTTCACCTGAATTCCTCCACTGACCTGTGCCTCTGTGCATCAGAAAACACCTTTGGTATGCCACCCCATGGCCATTAGCCTATGGCATACTCCCCCTAGACTTACCTTCTCTGCTGACTCTCAGAGGATCTTGGGCTTTACTCTGGGTAATAAATTGCCCTGACAAATTGGGCTTTCTTCTGCATTATCACTCTGTCCCTAGATTGCACCCTTTGAATTTGTCTCAGGTGCTGTTACTTCTAGTTATAATTCTGACAGCAACTACTAGCCATCTAAACCAAAAGTGTCAGACACACAGCCCAAAACACTCCTGAGTGCAGCCAGAACAGATGAATACAAGCATGCACATGTAGATAAATGTATATATTTATGTGTTTATTAAAGTACAGATGAATATTTATGAAAATATAACTAAGACATATTTAACAAAATAAAGGAAATAAAGATAATGCTAATATGTGGTTTTCTGAGTCAATACGTGACCTTCAGGTATATACAGTTGGGTGACCTCTGTTTCTCTTTGAGTTTGACACCACTGATTTTTTTAAACTTTGTTCTCATTTATATCTCCTTAAGGATTAGCCTTTGGGACTTGAGAACTAGAAGAATCTAACCAGGAAAGAAATTCCTTTATTTATATTAGGAACATAATGAATCCAGAGAAAGCGTAGAAATGTTTACTTGAAATAAAGCAAAAAAGACCAAGAAAAACAATATAAACACTGTCTACAAAAATGTAAATGGAAAGAATAATGACACAAAATAATGGAAAAGTAATGTTGATAACTTATAAAAAATGACTTTGACTCCAAAGAAATGTAAAATGATACCTCTTTGTTAAAAAATTGGAGATCTACAGGTGTGAAACATTGGATATAATATATTTTTAAACTGTCAATTGGTTTTGCTGATATTTTTCTCTTCTTTCTCTTTTATCTTTCTTTTTAAAAAAAATTCTTTGTCATTTGAGTTGGTTCTTTGAGAAAGGGGGGGGAAGAGAAAGAGAGAGAGAGACAGAGGGGGGGGGGAAGGTTAAGCCATGTAAAAAGAAAAGATATCAATGAAAACTTGTTTAAAAGAATCATTAGTGGCAGGAAGAATATTTATTTATCTCTAAAATTAATGAAAATTGAACGAATGTACTTCCATCTGAGTATTTATGTTTTTAAATGCTCATTTTCAATGAACCAATAAGAATCCAGCAGTGTTTATGCTGATTTTTGACATGTGACTTTTCTTAAAATAAAAAATGCAAAATATTGAAGAAAAAGGCAAATATAACCTTGGGGAACTGGTCTTTGAGAAAAAGCATGGGATCTTGTAGAAGTGTCCTTTTTAATTAGATTTTTCAGCTATCATTTGATGAAGGGCTGTACTCCTGACAGTTCATATCACTCCAAAGCATTAGTTGAAACACAGATTTTATTACTGAAGTATCAAAATTCTACAGACCTTTGTAGCATATGCCAAAGAAATGTAATAGGGATGCACTGAAGCTTAGCCTGTTTCCTTGATCTTTAGTGAAACATTCTGCACACTTCATGTTCAATAAGCCATTAGCTCTCAATTTTTCAGAATTAACCATGAAATTAAGACCACTCGCTGTAGCAGAGGACTCTCTGTGTCAGTTCCTACATTTGGTGGCAAAGGCTTCTCCAAATGAATGATTATCAGAACTCAGTATCTGTCATGAGGAGGAGAAAAGGAGGAAAACCACACACAGGATTTAATCATCCAAAGAAATTTATTAGAGCATTTTCTTCATTGGTTGGAAACAAGAAGGGATGATATAACTCTCCAAATCTGTGTGCAGATTGGGGTGACAGATCCTTCAAGATGACTTATGAGCTTGCCTTTTTGCAAAGGAAAAATCCTATCTCTGCTATGTGTTAGAAATTCTCCTTTCTTTTAATTTGTTCCAACACAATGATTGGTGAAGAGCAAGCTATCCTTTGTTACTTCTGCTTTCAGATCTCTACTTTGGGATCCTTGGAATCAGTAATTGGTCTAAAGATTGAAGAGTATGGAATTAGAAGGCTTCCTGATTTACTCGAGTTTGGCTAACAAGGAAGATGTGGTGGTTATTATCATTTATCTCAGGTTCTAGGGGTCCATTGGGCCCAGGTAGACACACTTATGTTGTTAAATTTAGGAAAATTTCTTGGTTGCTTTTAAGGGTGGAAGCAAATTAAACTTGAAACCATTAAAATTCCATAGGCATGAGTCTTTTCAGAGAGTTCAGTTTCTGAAATGTCTGGACAGTGCCAAAAGTTCATTTTGCATAATTGTTCTTTCACAATAAAAACTAAAGACCATATTAAAAAGCTTATGACTCTTCCACTTGAGAGCATGTGAATACTAACTAAGATTTTGGGGACATGGGAGAACAGAAAAGTCATAGAAACCACAAATCAGACCCTATGAAATGAATAGTGGTACGTTAATGGGGCTAACAACAACCACATACACGGTGCCCAAAGCCCATCTTCTCTCATTTCCCAGCACCTACAAATAGTCACTAGGTTGGGAATGAGGGGTGGGGAGGGGGGCAAGTTAGCACAAAAATCAAACACTAAAGCAGGGATTAAATGGACAAATGTCAGTTCTATGCATACTCCGCTCTTTTTACCTGAATGTTTTTTCAAGGAATAATGGTAAATGCATGATTTATTGCATGTTTTGCTTATGTTTTTTAAATTTGCATTTAACATGCATTGGATTTATGATTTCACTGTTGTGAGGGTATTCCCTTCACCAATGCAAATTGCAAACCTCTTCAAACTCCCTTATCTTTTGTAATTCTTATCCATGTTTTCCCATTAATCTTTCATTGAGGAAATACCCAACATAATGGAAATTGTCTAATATATTGGTTGTCAAGACATTTAATACCAAAACTGGAAGAGACCTTGGATATCACCTTATTCAACCTCGCTTTGAACATGTGGGAATTATACACCTGAGAGTGGCTTTCCAATTGTCACAGTTTAAGTGGCAACATGAGCAATCAAATCCTTCTGATTTGATGTTCTTTCCTGGATATATAACACTGTAGTGTTCTTACTGCTTCACTGCTGCATATTTTGAAGAGACACCTTTGTTTTTCAGACTTTCTTTCTTATGGTAAGTTTGATTCCCCATAGTAAAGTGGGAATAATGCCTTCAGTACTTGCCCTAGAGGAATAATTGGAGGCTCACTGGTGATAGTGTGCCTTATAAGAAGTACTTGAAATGGGGCCAGAGACTTGCCCATACCTGGTATACACCAGGGGCAATATCTGAACCTATATCTTCCTGATTCCAGGCTTACCAATACTCAAACCATCATGCTATGCTTCCATTCAAACTATTAATTTATAGGTAGTGTAGTAGATAGAGTTCTAGGACTGGAGTCCAAAAGACCTGAAATCAAATTTTACCTCAGTCACTTACTACATCTGTGATCCTTGTCACAGCCTCTGTCTCAGTTTCTTCATCTATAACATGGGTATAATAATAATACCTACCTCCCAGGGTAGGGAGGACCAAATGAATTACAATTTGTAAAGTACTTTGCAAATCTTTTTTTTTTTTATTTAAGGGCCTCAGTATCACTCCCCCCCCATTTTTCTTTTATATTTGTTTACTTTTAGTTCACAACATTCAGTTCCACAAGTTTTTGAGTTCCAAATTTTCTCCTCATCCCTCTCCTCTCCACCCCCCATATGGCAGCAAGAAAACCAATTTAAGTTCTAAACATACCTTTACATTAAACATTAGTAAAGTTGTAAAGAAGGATTATAACCAATGGAATGAACAATGAGAAAGAAGAAACAAAACAAAACAAAACAAAAAATAGAGAGAACAAGTGGTTTGCTTCAATCTTCATTCAGACTCCATAATTCTTTCTATGGATGTGGACAGCCTTTTCCATCATGAATCTTTTGGAGCTGTCTTATAGCTTGCATTTCTGAGAAGAGCCCAATCTATCAAAGTTAGTCATCGCAGATTCACCTCCTCCTCATTTCTTACAGCAACATAGTATTCCATTACATTTATGTACCACAACTTGTTTAGCCATTGAAAGGGCAAGGTAAGCCTCTCTGTGAGGAATAAGATTATACAAAACAAGGCCCCAACTCAGTATGACCTTTCTATTACCCTGAGCTGTTTGGGAATAGAGCATCCTGAGAATGTGAGGGCTGCTTTTCTCCTGGGACCCCAGCCACATCCTTGAGAAGAGATATAAAAACCACTCAATTCCTGTAACTAGTCATTCCAAGGAAACATTGTTCTTGGTGGGGGAGGGGAGCCTTGGAGAGATTGGCCTCCCTCCCGTGGCTCACACAAGATATAATGCTTGATAAAAAAACACCTGGCTATATGCCTTTTTTGTTCTCAGCACTACTTAAACTGTAAAATTCAGACCCCAAATTGGAATGTCACTCATGGAGGAGACATCTTATTTGGGACCCTACCATGTGGGACCTTGACAGCTGTACCCAGGATTCCCCAGCTTGTGTGGTCAAGTGTTGGTACTTCCCCATAACAGTGATGCTTGTAAATATATATATATATATATATATATATATATATATATATATATATATATATATATATATATATATAAAATCCATTATTGATGATAATTGCTCTCATTCTGCTGTCTCTAAGCCTTTCACTTTATTATCTTTCTCGCTTGCATATATATGTATATCTATCTATGTAGATAGATAGATATACATATATACATACATTTGTTCTCAATAAATATTCTAAAGAAATCACATTGAGTCTTTTTGGAGTGCTGAGTATTCCATTCACATTAATCCTGAAACTCCTTAATTGGACAGCCATTCCCCAATTGATGGCCATCCCCTTGATTTTCAATTCTTTGCCACCATAAAAAGAGCTTCTATAAATATTTTTGCACATGTGGGTCCATTTTCCATTTCTATCATCTCCTTGGGATATAGCCTTAGAAGTGGTATTGTGTCAAAGGGCATGCATAATTTTATTGCCCTTTGGACATGATTCCAAATTGCTCTCCAGAATGGTTGTATCAGTTCACAACTCCACCAACAATGCAGTAATGTTCTAATTTCCCACATTTTCTCCAGCATTTATCATTTTCCTATTGTAATAGGAAATTGTAATATTTCTATTGTAATAGCCAATCTGACTGGTGAGATATGTGGTACATAAGAGTTGTTTTGATTTGCATTTTGCTTATAAATAGTGATTTAAAGCATTTTTTCATTTACTTATAGACATATTTAAATTTAAAATTTTTTTAAATATAGATATTTTTAATTTCTTCCTCTGAAAACTGCCTGTTCATAATCCTTTTGACATGGATGTCAAGGAGTTCAGGGAGTCCAGTAAGCCCAATAACCAGAGTTCCTGGAAAGCAGTCTGGAATGGATTCACAGATTCAAGCATTCTTTAAGTCAAAATGGCAAAGATTTATTGTTACACTTTTCAGTGGGCAAGAGTTCCTTAGGGGGATTCAGTTAAAGTTTATATAGGATATTCTATAGTAGATCTTGTGCCAAATATGCTAACTAGGTGAGTCAGAGCAGGGTTGGGTTGTGGTTAAGAAGTGGTCATTTCTTAAAGGAACATGTACTTTTAATATCTACTATGGTGTATTGCCCAGAATTCACTGGGAAATAGCTTGGGTGGGGTGAATGCAAGTGTAGTTTTAGGCTTGAAATCTAGACCTAAGTCTAGTCACTAAGTCAAGTAGAGGTCAGGGCCAACCAAATTGCTACCCATCAATGTCATGTTTGACAAGATGGATGTTATTAGTATATGTATCTCCCAAGCTAATGAGGGATTCAGGATGTAGATAATGAGCTAGGGGATTACTTATAGATAATCTAGTGAAGGATTCATAGGTGCAGCTTGTTATTGTACCAAGGGGAGATAAACATTTGGCTAGGACTTGATCATGAATGGTTCCTAGGCAGAGTACTGGCACAGGGAGAAGTGGGCAGAGATAATTCTCTGAGGCTAGGGAAAAGTGTGATTTTACAAACTGGGGTTCAAGAACACACACCCAAGCACCCCATCACTTTGACCATTTATTAATTGAGGAAGGACCTGAGCTCTGCAAATCTTGAAGCACGAGAAACAAATTAGTTCTTATTATTATACAAATGTGAGTAATTACTAAAATAAGCCTAGCCACTACCAGGGGTGGAGAACCTGTGATCTTGATGATGTGGACACAAAGGTGCTGTAATGGTTAAAAATAATATTAAGGATTGCTTTTCCAGAACTTTGTAAAGCCCCTAGTTTATTCTCTAACCTGAAGTCACTGTAAAATCTGTTCCCTTATCTTGAAATACCATAAAAGTTCCCCCTTGTTCTGGATGATGGAAATCCTTGTCTCCACCTCATCCTGAGTCATAAAATCTCCCCTGTCTCACTTATCTTACGTCATCCATCTTTCTCATCCTGGCCCTAAATCTCCAATCCCCATTAGAGACCTTAAAAATTATACCATCATCCTACCATAGCTTTCTGTATATATGTCTAGTCCTTTTCCAATATCAATGCCTTCGTTTAGCAGCTTGCTAAATCTCAAGCCTGTATGCTTTTGAGTCAATAAAGCTCCCACTGGCTAAAGGGAAGGTCCAAGTGAATTCTTTCAAAAACCTGAAACAGCTATCCTAACTTTGACCTCAGTATTGAGGTCACATGTGACCTTCTAGGTCCTTGGGTATCGCCTTTTAACTGAGTCCAAGTGTTACAGAGCAAATCATATCATTAAAGGAATTTTTCTTTGAATTTTGGATTCAGCTGAAGGGCTACACTTGAGGACCTAGGGGGCTACATCTGGCCTTGAAGCTTCAGTTTCCCAGTCCCTGGTCTACCTTTCATTTCTTTGAGTTAGGGAATTCCTATATAAGGAAATTCCCCTTAGGAATGGAAATTCCCCTTACAAATGGAAATTACCCTTAGGAATGCAGGTTGCCACCCTCTCTTTAACTTAAAATCTTAGAGAGCTGTTTAGCACTGTGATGTTAAGTGATTTGCCTAGAGTCATGATACAGACATAATTATGGGTTATATTTCTGGAAATTATGACATGGTTTCATTGATATGCAGCTATCAATAAATTTACTATTTGGAAGTATAGAGGAATTTAACTATAAGTTATGATATGGTGAAAAAATTGTTCTCTTAATCCATGCAATAAATATAGAGATTGATAATTGAAACCTGAGAAAGTTGGAAAGGAAGGGAAGATACACTAGTTGTTTACAAAATTACATTAATGTTTACAAACATCTCACTGATCACAAAATTCTTTAAAATCTTTCATTATAAAGACAAAATCAAAATTACAATTTTAAATTGAGGTGACATATAGCAAAACGATTAGAGTGCTAGATGTGGAGTCCAGAAAACCTGGATTCAAATCCTGTCTCTTGACTGTCCTTACCTCATTCCACTTATACCTTACATTACCCCCAACAACCTCTCTAGTTCTATTATGTATTATTCCCTTTTATTGCTGTATAATGCAGCAAAATTGGCCTGCTTGCTGTTTCTTATCAATATTATTTAATATTCTGTCTCTGTACCTTTCCATTGACTTTACACTATGCCTGGAATGCACTTTCACTCTTAGATGCACCTCTTAGAATTTCTTGGTTTCTTCAAAATTTTTTCAAGGGTCATCTTTTACATGAAGCCTTTCTTGATATTCCCACTTGCCAGTGCCCTCCCTAATAAAACCTACCTTGTATTTATTTTGTATGCAGTTGAGAAGTCATTTTTTGTATCATAAGTAAGGTAACATAATCCAAGCTCATTATTAAATCGAAGACCTTAATCTGAGTTTAGGTCTCAAGTTGTGTTTGACCTTCGATTTTATATAAAGTTCAATCCTTTATAGCAAACACACACTCAGAATGCAATAAAAATCAGCTTGTCTTTATTGACTGGAGCAATGCCAGTTGACTAGGCAGCAATGACACAGGGAAGAGAGGAGATAAAGTGGTGTGACAAGTTTTGAGTGACATAGATTATGGATAATTCAATCATTTTATTAATAAGATCAGCAGGATATTAATAAGAGGATATTCATTTGACCATTTTTCTCAGACCAAAGACCTCTAATGGCAGTGAGGTCATAGTTTATATGCCTTTAGAAAAAGAAGTGATACTGAGGAATAGTGCTCAGCTCATATTGGTTACATAATGAGAAGTATGGGCTATATTAAAATGAAGGTCTTGAGGTATGTGGCTTAGGTCACTCAGATTCTGGTCAAAGAGATATCAATTTCCATATCACCTGTCTTAATAACTGAGAGATTCAACATTTCCCCAGACTTCTCTGATAAAGCACAATGAGCATTAATTAAATTAGTTAATCAAACACAATGGACATATTAGCTCAAACTTAGATTTTTTTTTTCTGTCAGATTAGATCTTGGCCTAGAATAATATTTAAGAGTAATGTCCCACACTGGTTGATTTCGGGATGAAGAAATAGAAAAGAAAATAAATAACTTGGTCCTATAACAATAATTAGTTATTAAATACAAGGGAAATATTCATTTTTCTCCATGTCACACAAGACATCAAATATATGATCTAGGGGAAAGAGTCAGTTCTTTGCAGACAGAAAACTATGACATTCAATTACTAGATAAGACTACAACCATTCATAATTATAATCAATTCTAAGTGACCTTCTTTGCCTTTGGCAAAGTTGTATACCATTTTGGAAAAATTATGCATTCCATCAAACATCTTGCCAAGAATGGGCTATACTTGTCTATGGCCATGTTATCAACATTAGATGGACTGTCAGGAAAGGTAATGAATCATTTTTTTTAAACAAATGCTTTATTAACTTCTGTTTTACATCATTCATTTCCGCCAGATTTTGAGTTACAATCATTTTCCCCACATTATTCCCCTACCCAACCTTCCAGAATAGCAGTAGCACAAGATATCTCTTCCTCCAATCTGCTCTCTCTGATACCTTATCCCATACCCCGTTCAACTTTTACATTGGAGGAAGGTGAATCTTTGTGTCCCAATGCCTGCACATCTTATTTCGCAATTACAAACAAAAGAGTATTAATAATAGTATTTATATATATTTGAAAAATTTAATGTTAAGACCTCGAATTTCAGATCCATTTCCTTCCTCCCTAGTCACCCATTCCCTCTGGGGAGATAAGTAATTCAGTATACATTGTACATATCTATCTATGCAAAACATTGCCATAGTAGATATATTGTACAAGGCTGCTTATAATTTCCTCCCACTCGTCCCACCCACTACCTGGTCCATTCCCTATGTGATCCTGTCCCTCTTCTATAGTGGGTACTTCCAACATCCCTTCCCCCCAAGGGTGTTCTCCCATCCATCATCCCTCCTTTCATCCCCCTTCCCCATATTCTGCTGTAGGTTGAGATATCCCATTTAGTATGTATGTCATTCTCTCCCTGAACCTAATTCAATGAGAATGTGGTTTTGCCTTTTTTTGGCTTCCTATTCTCCCCCTCCCTTGCAACCACTTCTGCTTGCTTCTTCTACATGAGGTAGTTTACCCTACCCTGTCTTTATCCATCTCCTCTTGCCACTTTCCTCTCTCACCTCATAATTTCACCCCTTGAGTATTCTCTCTTCCTATAAAATTCAACCTATGCCCTCTATCCATATATAATTGGAACCATATACACACACACACTCACATATGTATTCATATGACCACACACCCTTCTTCCATTATTTTCATAGTGAGAAAGATATCATCAGTCACAATTATTGCTTTTCCATATAGGAATGTAAATAGTTCGACTTTGATAAATTCCTTTTGATTTCTTTTCCCTGATTACCTTCTCAGGCATCTCTTGCTTCTTGTGTCTGGATGTCAAATTTTCTATTCATCTCTGGTTTTTTCCTCAAGAATGCTTGAAAGTCCTCTATTCCACCGATAGACCATATTTTCCCCTGAAACAAAATACTCAGTTTTGCTGGGGAGGTGACCCTTGGGTTCATTCCCAGCTCTTTTGCCCTCTGGAATATCATATTCCATGCCCTTCAATCTCTCAGTGTAGAAGCTGCCAGGTCCTGGGCTATTCTGATTGTGTTTCCACAATATTGAAATTGTTTCTTGATTGCTTGTAGTGTTTTCTCCTTGACCTTGGAATTCCGAAACCTGGCTATAATGTTCCTGGGAGTTTTCTTTTTGGGATCTTTTTCAGGAGGTGATTGGTGGATTCTTTCAACCTCTATTTTGCCATTTGGATCTAAAATATCAGGGCAGTTTTCCTTGAGAATTTCTTGAAGGGTGATTTCTAGGTTCTTTCTTTGATCATGGCCTTCAGGTAGTCCAATAATTTGTAAATTATCTCTCCTGGATCTATTTTCCAGGTCACTGGTTTTTCCCATGAGATATTTCACATTGCCTTCTAATCTTTCATTTGTTTGGATCTGCTTAATAGCATCTTGATTTCTCATAAAGTCATTAGCTTCCATTTGCTCCAGTCTAACTCTGAAGGAATGAATCTCCTCAGTGAACTTTTGAGATTCTTTTTCCATCTGGCAAATTTGTCTTTTTGAGGCATTCTTCTCCTCATTGCCCTTTTGGGCCTCCTTTGCCTTTTGAGTTAGTCTATTTTTTAAGGTGTTGTTTTCCTCAGTCAGGCTGTTAACCCTCATTTCATACTTTTCCTGAATCCTTCTCATTTCTCTTTCCAATTTTTCCTCCACTTCTCTTACTTTATTTTTTAAGTCCTTGTTAAGGTCCTCTATGGCCTGCAACCTGCTCATGTTTTCCCTGGGGCTTTTGGAGCAGGACTTCTGGCTTCACAGTTCTTTTCCCGCTCTATGCCCCCAGGATAGGAGTCTAGGGTTGCATTTTTCTGTTTCCTTTGCCTTGGCATGGTGCCACTTAATTACTTGACTTTTGGGCTTGTTGCCACACTATGGCTTTAAGGCCAGATAGAGGAATTTTCGTCCCAAACGTGTGGGGGGCAACTTCCGTTTCTGGCAAGGTATAAACCCACCCATGACTTCCACCCTAGATCACAATCCAGATCCAGGGAGGTTAAAGCAAGAGCGATTACCCCCCAAGACTGATCGCTGGATCTCCCTACAGTTTGCAGGCCAGGAGCAAGAGCTGCCTCTGTAAACTACAAAATGGCATGTCTCCTCAACAACTTCTAACCCCCAGGGGAGGAAGCCAACGCATTCCCCAAATACTGGTCCCAAAATCCATAGGGCACTAACCTCTCACTTTGTCCTAGGCATGTTGATAATTCTGGAGTCACCACTGCTGCTGGTGTTCTGGGGTCCCTCCAGCAGACTGCTGGCCCTGTCGCCCTGGGGCTAAAACCTCGGCTCACGGGTACCTGGGCTCCTCACAGCTTGGATTCCCGTGCTCTGTGGCTTGGCTTCCCGTGCTCTGCGCAGTGCGCACTGCTGGCTCCCAGAGTACTGAGCTGGTCCTTCCTGCAGGGCTGCTGGGCTGTCCTCAGTGGGAGGTTAGCTTCCCTGTGTCGTTCTGTCGGTGCTGAAGCTCCAGAAGTTGTTCAGAGTCCCCTTTTACATAGTTTGGGGGGAATCTGGGGGCAGAGTGGCTTGGATGAGCAGCTTCTACTCCGCCATCTTGGCTCCTCCACCTTAATGATTCTTTTTTATCTCTGTATCTTCAGTTCTTTGAAAGCATAACCCCTAGTCAAGATGGCAGAGTAAAAGCAGCATTTCCACAAAGATCCTGCTGCCACAACTTCCAATCTATATAAAAGGGGACAGGGGCGGAGCAAAGATGGCAGAGTAGTAACAGTACTTCCGAGGTGCTCTGCCCCACATAACTTCCAAATAATGTAAAGGGAGGACTCTGAACAACTTCTGGAGCCGCAGCACCCACAGATCAACACAGAGAAGCTAACCTCCTGCTGAGAACAGCCCAGCAGCCCTGCAGGGAGCGGCCAACACAGCACTCTGAGAGCATGCAACACAGAGAACTGGGAACTGACAGCAGCGCTCTGGGAACTGAGGCCAGGCCCACTTGAGCCTCGGTTTTAGCCCCAGGGGGGCTGGGCCAGCAGTCGTCTGGAGGGACCCCAGAACACCAGCAGCAGTGGCGATTCCAGAATTATCAGCACTGATATGCTTAGGAGAAAGTGAGAGGTTAGTGTCCTATGGACTTGGGGACCAGTATTTGGGGAACATGTCGGCTTCCTCCCCTGGGGGCAAAAAGCCACTGAAGAAATGCTTCACAGAAGCCATTTTGGAAAGTCAATGGCGGCTCTAGATCCTGGTCTTCGAACTGTAGGAAGATTCAGCAATCAGTCTGGGGGTTGATGGCTCTTGCTTTAAACTGCCTGGATCTGGATTGTGGTCTCGGTGGGAAATCTGGGGGGTGTGTATCCAATTTGCCAGAGCAGGTGGAGGTTTTGCAGAGGCCACCCAATCTGCGGAAATTGTGAAGACCCCGTGTTTGGGCAAAAGCTCTCCTTTCTGGCAGTCATACTGTGTCACCAAGCCCAAAAATAAAGTCACCAAGTGGCAACATGCTTAGGCAAAAGAAACAAAATATACAGAAAAATTCAACATTGGACTCCTATTTTAGGGGCAAAGAGGATCAAAGCATGGAGGAGGACTTTGAGGTCAGAACTCCTGCACCAAAAGCCCCAAATGAAAATACAAGCTGGCTACAGGCCATAGAGGACCTTAAGAAGCAGTTAAGAGAAGTAGGGGAAAATTTGGGAAGAGAAATGAAAAAGATGCAAGAAAAGTATGAAATGACAGTCAACAGCCTGACTGAGGAAAATAATACCTTATAAAATAGACTAACTCAAATGGCAAAAGAGGCTCAGAAAGGCAATGAGGAGAAGAAAGCCTTAAAAAGACAAATTTGCCAGATGGAAAAAGAATCCCAAAAGCTCACTGAGGAGATTCATTCCTTCAGAGTTAGACTGGAGCAAATGGAAGCTAGTGGCTTTATGAGAAATCAAGATGCTATTAAGCAGACCCAACCAAATGAAAGAGTAGAAGGAAATGTGAAATATTTCATGGGAAAAACCACTGACCTGGAAAATAGATCCAGGAGAGATAATTTAAAAATTATTGGACAACCTGAAAGCCATGATAAAAGAAAGAACCTAGAAATTATCCTTAAAGAAATTCTCAAGGAAAATTGCCCTGATATTTTATACCCAGTGGGGAAAATAGAAGTTGAAAGAATCCACCGATCACCTCCTGAAAAAGATCCCAAAAAGAAAACTCCTAGGAATATTATAGCCAGGTTCCAGAAGTCCCAGATCAAGGAGAAAATGTTACAAGCAGCCAGGAAGAAGCAATTTATATAGTGTGGAAACACAATCAGAATATCACAGGACCTGGCAGCTTCTACACTGAGGGATGGAAGGGCATGGAATATGATATTCCAGAGGGCAAAAGAGCTGGGATTGAAGTAAAAGGTCACCTACCCAGCAAAACTGAGTATCTTGTTTCAGGGGAAAATATGGTCATTCAGTGGAATAGAGGACTTTCAAGCGATCTTGAGGAAAAAAACTAAAGTTGAATAGAAAATTTGATACCCAGACACAAGAAGGAAGAGATGCCTGAGAAGGTAATCAAAGTAAAGTAATCAAAAGGAACTTATCAAAGTTGACCTATTTATATTCATACATGGAAAAACTATGACTGATGAAATCTTTCTCAGTATAAAAATAATGGAAGAAGGGTGTATGGTCATATGAATACATATGTGAATATTTATTATGTGTGAATTATGTGTGAATGTGTGTGTATATATATTTACAGGTATACATGCATAGAGGGCATAGGTGGAATTTGTTGGGAAGGGAGGATACTGAAGGGGTGAAATTATGAGGTGAGAGAGGAAAGTGGCAAGAAGAAATGGGGAGAGACAGGGTAGGGTAAACTATCTCATGTAGAAGAAGCAAGGGGAAGTGGCTGCACGGGAGGGGAAGAATAGGAAGGCAAAAAGGCAAAACCACTTTCTCATTGAATTTGGTTCAGGGAGGGAATGATATGCATACTAAATGGGATATCTCAACCTGCAGCAGAATAGGGGGAAGGGGGATGAGAGCAGGGATGATGGATGGGAGGGCATTCTTGGGGGGAGGGGAAGTTGGAAGTACCCACTATAGAAGAGGGACAGGATCAAGTAGGGAATGGACCAGGTTGGGGGTGGGATGGGTGGGAGGGAATTATAAGCAGCCTTGTACAATATAACTACTATGGTAATGTTTTGCATAGCTAGACATGTACAAGATAAATTGAATTACTTATCTTCCCAGAGGGAATTGGTGAAAATGGAGGAAGGGAATGGATCTGACATTCAAAGTCTTAATATTAAATGTTTCAAATATATATAAATAATATTATTAATACTCTTTTGCTTATAAATGGGAGATGAGATTGAGGCACAGAGATTCAACTTGCTCTAGTGGAAAAGTTGAAGGGGGTATGGGAGAGGATATGGGAGAGAGCAGATTGGAGGAAGTGATATCTTTTTGGACTGCTATTCTGAGAGTGTGGGTAGGGGAAAAACAGGGAGATAAAATTGGAACTCCAAATCTGGTGGAAATGTATGATGTAAAACAGAAGTTAATAAAGCATTTGTTTAATAAAAAAATAAATAAAAGGGGACTCTGAACAAACTCTGGAGCTACAGAACTCACAAAATGACAGAGAGAAGCTAACCTCCCACTGAGGACAGCGCTGCAGCCCTGCAGAGAGCAGCTAGCACAGTGCTCTGGGAGCCAAGGCCTGGCGCCCTTGAGTGGGATGTTTTAGCCCCAGGGCTACCTGACCAGCAACCCACTGGAACACCAGCAGCGGTGGTGTTTCCAGAATTATCAACACACAGATGCCAAAGAAAAGTGAGAGGTCAGTGCCCTATGGACTTTGGGACCAGTAATTGGGAGTGTGTTGGACTCTTTACCTGAGGGCAAGAAGCCTCTGAGTAGCCATGAGGCAGCCGGCACCATTGTAGCTTCAGCTCCTGGCTGTGGTGGGGGACACGGGGACGTGTGTTTGTGTGTGTGTGTGTGTGTGTGTGTGTGTGTGTGTGTGTGTGTGTGTGTCGGGGGTGGTAATCAAGCTTGCTTTAACCTTCTTGGATATGGATTGCAGTCTGGGGTAGAGGTCTTGGGGTGTGTAACCACCGGGCCAGAGCATGCAGAGGCTTCAGAGAGGGCATCCAATTAATGCGTCTGGCAGCTGAGAAAACTCCAGCATTTGGGACAGAAGCTTCCCTGGCTGGTGGCAGAGTCCTACTGTGACAACAAGCCCAAAAGTCAAGTAATGGAGTGAAAACATGCCTAGGCAAAGGAAAGAAAGTAAAAAGAAAAAATCGACATTAGACTACTATTTTGGGGGCAAAGAGGATAGAAGCAGGGAGGAGGACTGTGAGGTCAGAAATCCTGCACCAAAAGCCCCAAAAGAAAATACAAGCTGGCTACAGGCCATAGAGGACCTTAACATGCAGATAAGATAAGTAGGGGAAAAACTGGGAAGAGAAATGAGAAAGATGCAAGAAAAATAAGAAATGAGAGTCAACAGCCTGACTGAGGAAAATAACACCTTAAAAAAATAGACTAACTCAAATGGCAAAAGAAGCTCAAAAAGGCAATGAGAAGAAGAATGCCTTAAAAAGTGGAATTTGCTGGATGGAAAAAGAATCTCAAAAATTCACTGAGGAGAATCATTCCTTCAGAATTAGACTAGAGCAAATGGAAGCTAGTGACTTTATGAAAAATCAGGATGCTGTTAAGCAGATCCAAACAAATGAAAGAATAGAAGCCAATGTGAAATATCACATGGGAAAAACTGCCAACCTGGAAAATAGATCCAGGAGAGATAATTTAAAATTATTAGACTACCTGACAACTCAAAGAAATAATCTAGGAATCATCCTTCAAGAAATTTTCAAGGAAAATTGCCCTGATGTTTTAGAATGAGAGGGTAAAATAGAGGTTGAAAGAATCCACCAATCAAGTCCTGAAAAAGATCCCCAAAAGAAAACTCCTAGGAATATTATAGACTAGTTCCAGAATCCCCAAATAAAGGAGAAAATATTACAAGCAGCCAGGAAGAAGCAATTTATATAGTGTGGAAACATAATCGGGATATTACAGGATCTGGCAGCTGGAGCACTGAGGGATTGAAGGGCATAGAATATGATATACCAGAGGGCAAAGGAGCTGGGATTAAAACCAGGAATCACCTACCCAGCAAAACTGAGTATCGTGTTTCAGGGGAAAATATGGTCATTCAGTGGAATAGAGGACTTTCAAGCATTCTTTTTTTTTTTCTTTTTTTTAAATTAAACAAATGCTTTATTAACTTCTGGTTTATATCATTCATTTCCACCAGATTATGAGTTACATTTTTTCCCTACCCACCACCCCAGAAAAGCAGTCCCACTAGATATCCCCTCATGCAATCTGCTCTCTCCCATATCTTCTCCCATATCCCCTTCAACTTTGCCATTAGGGCAAGGTGAATCTCTGAGCCCCAATGCCTGGACATCTTATGAAACATTTAATTTTAAAACTTTGATTTTCAGATCCATTCCCTTCCTCCCTTGTCACCCACTCCCTCTGAGAAGATAAGCAATTCAGTATGTGTTGTACATGTATACCTATGCAAAACATTACCATAGTAGATATATTGTAAAAGACTGCTTATATTTCCCTCCCACCTGTCTCACCTCCCACCTGGTACGTTCCCTACTTTGATCTTGTCCCTCTTTGATAGTGGGTACTTCCAATCTCCCCTTCCCCCAGAATGCCCTCCCCTCCATCATCCCCCCTCTCATCCCCCTTTCCCCTACTCAGGAGAGTGAGTGAGGGTAAGATATTCCATTTAGTATGTCTGTGATTCTCTCCTTGAGCCAACTTCAATGAGAATATGCTTTTGCCTTTTTGCCTTCCTGTTCTTCCCCTCCCCTGCAACTACTTCCCCTTGCCTCTTCTACATGAGATAGTTTACCCTACCCTGTCTCTCTCCATCTCTTCTTGCCACTTTCCTCTCTCACCTCTTGACTTCACCCCTTAAGAATCATCCCTTCCTTGGGACAGCCAGGTGGCGCATCGAGCAGAGCACTGGCCCCAGAGCCAGAAGGACCCGAGCTCGGATCTGGCCCCAGACACCCAACACACAAACAAAAACCCAGCCGTGTGACCTTGGGAAAGTCACCCAACCCCAATTGCCCTCCAAAAAAAAAATAATAATCATCCCTTCCCATCAAATTCAACCTGTGCCCTCTATCCATGTATACCTGTGAACATATGCCATGTACCCTTCTTCAATTATTTTCTTAATGAGAAAGGTTTCATCAAACACAGTTATTGTTTTTCCATGTAGGACTGTAAATAGTCCAACTTTGATAGGTTCCTTTTGATTTCTTTTCCTTGATTACCTTCTCAAGCATCTCTTGCTTCTTGTGTCTGGATGTCAAATTTTCTATTCAACTCTGGTTTTTTCATCAAGAATGCTTGAAAGTCCTCTATTCCACTGAATGACCATATTTTCCCCTGAAACAAAATACTCAGTTTTGCTGGTAGGTGACCCTTGGGTTCATTCCCAGTTCTTTTGCCCTCTGGAATATCATATTCCATGCCCTTCAATCCCTCAGTGTAGAAGCTGCCAGGTCCTGGGCTATTCTGATTGTGTTTCCACAATATTGAAATTGTTTCTTCCTGGCCGCTTGTAGTATTTTCTCCTTGATCTGGGGATTCTGGAACCTGGCTATAATATTCTGGGAGTTTTCTTTTTGGGATCTTTTTCAGGAGGTGATCTGTGGATTCTTTCAACCTCTATTTTGCCCTCTGGATCTAAAACATCAGGGCAGTTTTCCCTGAGAATTTCTTGAAGGGTGATTTCTAGGTTCTTTCTTTGATCATGGCTTTCAGGTAGTCCAATACTTTTTAAATTATCTCTCCTGGATCTATTTTCCAGGTCAGTGGTTTTTTCCCATGAGATATTTCACATTGCCTTCTATTCTTTCATTTGTTTGGATCTGTTTAACAGCATCTTGATTTCTCATAAAGTCACTAGCTTCCATTTGCTCCAGTCTAACTCTGAAGGAATGAATCTCCTCAGTGAGCTTTTGAGATTCTTTTTCCATCTGGCAAATTTGACTTTTTAAGGCATTCTCCTCATTGCCTTTCTGAGCCTCTTTTGCCATTTGAGTTAGTCTATTTTTTAAGGTGTTATTTTCCTCAGTCAGGCTGTTGACCGTCATTTCATACTTTTCTTGCATCTTTTTCATTTCTCTTCCCAAATTTTCCCCAACTTCTCTTATCTGCTTCTTAAGGTCCTCTATGGCCTGTAGCCAGCTTGTATTTTCGTTTGGGGCTTTTGGTGCAGGAGTTCTGACCTCACAGTCCTCCTCCATGCTTTGAGCCTCTTTGCCCCTAAAATAGGAGTCCAATGTTGAACTTTTCTGTTTATTTTGTTTTGTTTGCCTAGGTATATTGCCACTTAATTACTTGATTTTGGGGCTTGTTGCCACAGTAGGACTCTGCCACCAGACAGGGGAGCTTCCGCCCAAGTGTGGGGTCTTCACAACTTCCGCCAGTTGGGTGGCCTCTGTAAAGCCTCCACCCACTCTGGCAAGTTGGATACCCACCCCAAACTTCCCCCCCAGACCACAATGCAGATCCAGGCAGTTTAAAGCAAGAGCGATTAACCCCCAGACTGATTGCTGGATCTTCCTACAGTTCGCAGACCAGGATCTAGAGCCACTACTGACACTGCAAAATGTCTTCTGTGCAGCTGTTTCTTCAGCAGCTTTTTGCCCCCAGGGGAGGAAGCCACGTGTTCCCCAAATACTGGTCCCAAAGTCCATAGGGCACTAACCTCTCACTTTGTCCTAGGCATATCTGTGCTGATAATTCTGGAATCGCCACAATTGCTGGTGTTCTGGGGTCCCTCCAGCCAGCTGAAGGCCCGGCCGCCCTGGGGCTAAAACCGCGGACCTGGGCTCAGCTCTTCGGGCTGCGCTGTTGGTTCCCAGAGCTCTGTGCTGCCTGCTCTCAGAGCGCTGCGCTGGCCGCTCCCTGCAGGGCTGCTGGGCTGTCCTCAGCAGGAGGTTAGCTTCTCTGTGCCGTTCTGTGGGTGCTGGGGCTCCAGAAGTTGTTTGGAGTCCTCTTTCACATTGTTTGAATTTGTGTGGGGCAGAGCACGTTGGAAATGCTGTTTCTCACTTTCAAGCATTCTTGAGGAAAAAAACAGAGTTGAATAGATAGTTTGACATTCAGACACGAGAAGCAAGAGATGCTTGAGAAAGTGGGCAGGAAAAGGAAATCATGGGGACATTAACAAAGTTGAACTGTTTACATTCCTACATGGAAAAATGGTAATTGTAACTAATGAAACATGTCTCAGTATGAAAATAGTTGAAGAAGGTTATATGGGCATATGAATACATATGTGAATGTGTGTATATGTGTTTACAGGTATACATAGATAGAGGGCACAGGTAGAATTTAATAGGAAGAGATGATACTTAAAAGGTGAAATTAAGAGGTGAGAGAGTAATATAAGGAGAGCAAATGGGGAGAGACAGAATGGGGTAAACTATCTCATATAAAGTGGCAAGGTAAAATAGTTCAAGGGAGAGGAAGAACAGGAAGGCAAAAGCAAAACCTTATTCTCATTGAATCTGGCTCATGGAGAAAATGACATACATACTAAATATGATATGTCACCCTACAAGAGAGTAGGGAAGAAGGGGATGAGAAAGGGGATGATGGAAGGGAGGGCAGGCTGGGGGGGGAGAAAGTTGGAAGCACCCACTTTTGAAAAGGGACAGAAGCAAAGTAGGGAATAGACCAAGTGGGAGGTGTGATAGGAGGCAGGGAAATAGAGTCAGTCTTTTACAATATATCTACTGTGGTACTGTGATGCATAGCTATACATGTACAACATGTACTGAATTGCTTATCTTCCCAGCAAGAATGGGTGACAAGGGAGGAAGAGAATGAATTTGGAATTTGAAGTTTTCAAATCAAATGTTTTAAAATTATATAAATACCATTATTAATACTATTTTACATATAATTGGGAAATAAGATATACAGGCATTGGGGCACAGAGATTCACCTTGCCCTACTGGAAAAGTCCAAGGGGATAAGGAAGAAGATATTGGAGAGAGCAGATTGGGTGAGGGGATATCCTGTGGTACTGCTATTCTCTGCTGGTGGGTAGGAGAAAAATGGGGGAAAATTGTAACTCAAAATCTGGCAGAAATGAATGATGTAAACCAGAAATTAATAAAGTATTTGGAAAAAAGAACATATAATGCCTGTGTATTTGTTGGTGCTTGATAAATGTTTTTTCATTGAGTTACTTATTAATTTCAGCCCTAGTTTCATATATATACATACATACATACATATATATGTACATATTTACATACATGTCTATATATATATATGTTTGTGTGTACATATATATATGTACGTACTAAACACACACACACATTTATAATGACGATCTCAGGTTTTCTCCCATTTCACTTGAGGTAATCCAATACTTTACAAACTTGAAAACATGATATCATGCGTTTTTATTATCATCATATCAGGTATTATTTATATTTTATAGTGTCAATGTCTTATGAAATGTACACCATCTTTCATGTAAGTTGAATGTAATTATGTGGTACTTGAAGTCATTGGATGATTTCTGTTGTCAGGAATTACTTCTCTGAGAATTAGTCACCCCATCTGTATGTTCAAGAAGGTAATACTTTGTTTATCCTAAAGCAGCAGGCTAGATCAGATGATACTTTGAAATTTCTTGTAACTCAAATGATTCTATTCTTTTGGTGGGTAGAAGAGATTAGTCCAACCACCAGGTTTTGAAATCATAATAACATTGTTATTTCTTAGGAAGATTTTTTTTTAGGAAAACAGATGTCTCAAAGGCATAACTGAATGGGAGGATCAGAATGTGTTATTATACTGACTTTCAGATGTTTTTTTCTTCATTTTCTTCATTTTGTTTTAATAAAACACTTTAAGATATAATATAGTTACTGAACCTATGACTTCATTTTGATAGGGAAGTCCTAGGTGAGGAAGTTTGCTACTACTATGATATTGTGGTACCCCCCTCTGCAATTTGAAGTTTGACTGAATTAAAACAGAGCTTAAATATACATGGTGTCCTGGATCAAATGCGATAATATGTGTAAAGTACTTAAGACAGTATCTGGCAAATAATAGTAGTAGCTTAATAAATGCTTGTCTCCTACCATTTACTCCTTTCTGTGTTCAAAGGATTCCATTGGTTTGACACAAAGAGACATACTCAGGGTTGGGTTGCTGAAGGATACAAAGAAAAACTTTAGCAATATATGTGTGTATTTATATCATGATGAGCAATTTCCGCTAGGAGGGATAATTTATATTTCATAAAGATAAATTTCATATAGTTCCCTAGTGAGTTCACAAACTTGGAATGTCCTGGGCAGCACAAAGAATCTACTTTACCAGGATTGGGAGTCTTGTTAGAGGACCTTCTCATGGATTTGGTTTTTTTCAGTTGATTTTTTTTTTTATTTAGTCAACATTCATTTCCATAAGATTTTGAGTTCCAAATTTTCTACCCTTATCTCTCCTCCCCCATCTCAAGATGGCAGGTATTCTGATTACCTCTTCCCCCAGTCTGCCTTCCCCTCTATTACCCCCTCCATTTCTCCTCCTCCTCATTTTCTTGTAGGGCAAGAAAGAGTTCTATACCCCATTGCCTATACATCTTCTTTCCCAATTACATTTAAAATTTTTTTCAACATTTGTTTTTAAAACTTTGAATTCCACATTCTCTCCCTTCTTCCCTCCCCACCCATCCTGATTGAGAAAGCAAGCAAGTCAATATAGGTTATACATATATAGTTATGCAAAACACTTCCATAATAGAAAAGTTGTTAAAGACTAGCTCTATTTCCCTACATCTTATCACTCCCCCACTTTTTCTATTTTCTCCATTGACCCTGTCCATTTCCAAAAGAGTTTGTTTCTGATTTCCCCCTCCCCCAATCTTCCCTCCCTTCTATCATTCCAAGACATTATCTCCTTCCCTCCTACTTTCCTGTAAGGTAAGATACACAAATGAGACTGTGTTTTACTTCCTCCTTAAGCCAAATTCAACAACAGTATGTTTCACTCATTTCCTCCCTCCCTACTCCCCCTCTATTGTAAAAGCTTTTTCTTGCCTCTATTACACAAGATAATTTACCCCATTCTATTTTTCCCTTTTTCCTTTTCCCAATATATTCCTGTTTCATCCCTTAATATGATTTTTGAGATATCATCCCTTAATATTCAACTCACCCTATGCCATCTCTCTCTCTCTCTCTCTCTCTCTCTCTCTCTCTCTCTCTCTCTTTCTCTCTCTCTCTCTGTATTTATCTATCACTATTCCCTCCAACTACCCTAATGTTGATAAAGACCCCAAGAGTTACAATTATCATCTTTCCATGTAGGAATGTAAGCAGTTCAACTTTAGTAAGTCCCTTATGATTTTTTTTTCATGTTTACCTTTTCATGCCTCTCTTGATTCTTGTATTTAAAAGTCAAAATTTCTATTCAGCTCTGGTCTTTTCATCATGAATGTGTGAAAGTCCTCTGCTTCATTGAATATCTATTATTTCCCCTGAAATATTATACTCAGTTGTGCTGGGTAGGTGATTCTTGGTTTTATTCCTAGCTACTTGGAACTTTGGAATATCATATTTCAAGCCCTCTGATCTAGTGTAGAAACTGTTACATTTCCTGTTGTCCTGAGGGTGTTTCCACAATATTCAAATTGTTTCTTCGTGACTGCTTGCAATATGTTCTCATTGACCTGGTAACTCTAGATTTTGACTATAATATTCCTACAAGATTTCCTTTGTGGATCTCTTTCAAGAGGCAATGGAAAGATTTTTTTTTAGTTTTTTTTTTATTTTAATTTTAAACAAATGCTTTATTAACTTCTGGTTTACATCATTCATTTCCGCTAGATTTTGAGTTACAATTTTTCCCCATTTTCCCCTACCCACCACACCAGAACAGCAGTCCCACAAGATATCCCCTCGTCTAATCTGCTCTCTCCTATATTTTCTCCCATACACCCTTCAAATTTACCATTAAGGAGAGGTGAATCTCTATGCCCGAATGCCTGACCATCTTATCTCCTAATTACATGCAAAACAGTATTAATAATAATATTTATACATATTTGAAATATTTAATTTTAAAACCTCAAATTTCAGATCCATTCCCTTCCACCCTTGTAACCCATTGCCTCTGGGAAGATGAGCAATTCAGTATGTGTTGTACATATATAGCTATGCAAAACATTACCATAGTAGATATATTGTAAAAGAGAGCTTTTATTTCCCTCCCACCCATCCCACCCCCTACTTGATCCATTCCCTACTTTGATCCTGTCCCTCCTTGAAACTGGGTACTTCTAACCTCCCTTCCCCTTAGAATGCCCTCCCCTCCATCATCCCAATCTCATCCCCCTCCCCCCTACTCTCCTGCATGGTGAGATATCCCATTTAGTATGTATGTCATTCTCTCCCTCAGCCAAATTCAGTGAGAATAATGTTTTGCCTTTTTGCCTTCCTGTTCTTTCCCTCCCCTGCAACTACTTCCCCTTGCCGCTTCTACATGAGATAGTTTACCATACGCTGTCTCTCCCCATTTCGTCTTGTCACTTTCATCTCCCACCTCTTAACTTCACCCCTTAAGTATCATCCCTTACCACCAAATTCAACCGGTGCCCACTCTCCATGTATACCTGTAAACATATATACACATTCCCATATGTATTCATATGTCCGTATAACCTTCTTCAATTATTTTCATAATGAGAAAGGTTTCATTAGACACAGTTATTGTTTTTCCATCTAGGAAGGTAAATGGTTCAACTTTGAAAAGTTCCTTTTGATTTCTTTTCCCTGATCACCTTCTCAGGCATCTCTTGCTTCTTGTGTCTGGATATCAAATTTTCTATTCAACTCTGGTTTTTTCCTCAAGAATGCTTGAAAGTGCTCTATTCCACTGAATGACCATATTTTCCCCAGAAACAAAATACTCAGTTTTGCTGGGTAGGTGACCCTTGGGTTCAGTCCCAGCTCTTTTGCATTCTGGAATATCATATTCCATGCCCTTCCATCCTTCAGTGTAGAAGCTGCCAGGTCATGTGCTATTCTGATTGTGTTTCCACAATATTGAAGTTGTTTCTTCCTGGCTGCTTGTAGTATTTTCTCCTTGATCTGGGGATTATGGAACCTGGCTATAACATTTCTGGGAGTTTTCTTTTTGGGATCCTTTTCAGGAGGCCATTGGTCAATTCTTTCAATCTCTATTTCCCCCTCTGGGTATAAAACATCAGGGCAATTTTCCTTGAGAATTTCTTGAAGGATGATTTCTAGGTTCTTTCTTTGATCATGACTTTCAGGTAGTCCAATAATTTTTAAATTATCTCTCCTGGATCTATTTTTCAGGTCAGTGGTTTTTCCCATGAGATATTTCACATTGCCTTCTATTCTTTCATTTGTTTGGATCTGTTTAACAGCATCTTGATTTCTCATAAAGTCACTAGCTTCCATTTGCTCCACTCTAATTCTGAAGGAATGATTCTCCTCAGTGAGCTTTTGAGATTCTTTTTCCATCTGGCAAATTCGGCTTTTTAAGGCCTTCTCCTCATTGCCTTTCTGAGCCTCTTTTGCCACTTGAGTTCGTCTATTTTTACTTTTTTTAAAGCAATTGGGGTTAAGTAACTTGCTCAAGGATACACGGCTAGTCATTATTTATGTGTGGGTGCTCATTTTCTGAGGCCAGATTCGATCTCGGGTCATACCAACTCCAAGGCCGGCGCTCTTACTCACTGTGCCACCTAGCCACGCTGAGTTAGTCTATTTTTAAGGTGTTATTTTCCTCAGTCAGGCTGTTGACTGTCATTTCATACTTTTCTTGCATCTTTCTCATCTCTCTTCCCAACTTTCCCCCACTTCTCTTATCTGCTTCTTAAGGTCCTCTGTGGCCTTTAGCCAGCTTGTATTTTCATTTGGGCCTTTTGATGCAAGAGTTCTGATGTCACAGTCCTCTTCCTGTTCCATGCTTTGATCCTCTTTGCCCCCAAAATAGGAGTCTAAAGTTGCATTTTTCTGTTTATTTTGTTTCTTTTGCCTAGGCATATTGCCAATTAATTACTTGATTTTGGGGCTTGGTGCCAAGTAGTAGTACTCTGCCACCAAACAGGAGTGCTTCTGTCCCAAACTTGGGGTCTTCACAACTCCTGGAGGTTGGGTGACCTCTGTAAAGCCTCCACCTGCTCTGGCAAATTGGATTCCCCATCCCAGACCCGCCCCCCCCCCCCCAGACGACAATCCAGATCCAAGCAGGTTAAAGCATGAGCGATTAATCCCCAAACTGATTTCTGGATCTCTCTACAGTTTCCAGACCAGGAGCTGGAGCTGCCACTGACATTCCAAAATGTCTTCTGTGAAGCATTTCTTCAGTGGCTTTTGGCCTCCAGGGGAAGAAGCCAACGTGTTCCCCAAATACTGGTCCCAAAATCCATACGGCACTAACCTCTCACTTTGTCCTAGGCATATCTGTGCTGATAATTCTGGATTCACCACAGCTGCTGGTGTTCTGGGGTCCCTCCAGCTGGCTGCTTGCCCAGCTGCCCTGGGGCTAAAACCGAGGCTCAAGGGGGCCTGGGCTTGGCTCCCAGAGTACTGCACTGTTGGTTTCCAGCACACTGTGCTGCCAGCTCTCAGAGTGCTGCATTGGCTGCTCCCTGCAGTGCTGCTGGGCTGTCCTCAGCAGGATTTTAGGTTCTGTCTGTGGTTCTGTGGGTGCTGGGGCTCCAGAAATTGTTCAGATTCCCCTTTTACATTGTTTGGAAGTGGTGTGGCACAGAGCTCCTTGGAAGTGCTGTTTCTCTTCTGCCATCTTGGCTCCGCCACCCTATTCATTTTCTCAACACCAGAAAGGCATGTTGCTTATTAAAGGAACTTTTCTCTTCCTCCAAAGGCACAGTGGCAGGCATGTAATTTCACTTCATAAACCCCAGACCTAAATATAATAATCTTCCGATTTTAACCATTTATAAAGCACCCTGATTTGGTGTCTCTAGCCCTGGGTCATAAATGTTGAATTGTGGGGGCAGAGCCAAAATGGCGGAGTAGAAACAGCATTTCCAATGTGCTCTGCCCCACACAAATTTCAAACAATGTGAAAGTGAACCCCGAACAACTTCTGGAGCCAAAGAACCCACAGAATGGCACAGAGAAGCTAACCTCCTGCTGAGGACAGCCCAGCAGCCCTGCAGGGAGCAGCCAGCGCAGTGCTCTGAGAGCAGGCAGCATAGTGCGCTGGGAACCAACAGCGCAACCCGCAGAGCCGAGCCCAGGTCCACGGTTTTAGCCCCAGGGTGGCCGGGCTTTCAGCCGGCTGGCAGAACCCTAGAACACCAGCAATTGTGGTGATTCCAGAATTATCAGCACAGATATGCCTAGGACAAAGTGAGAGATTAGTGCCCTATGGACTTTGGGACGAGTATTTGGGGAACACGTGGCTTCCTCCCCTGGGAGCAAAAAGCTGCTGAAGAAACAGCTTCACTGAAGCCATTTTGCAGCGTCAGTACTGACTCTAGCTCCTGGTCTGCTAACTGTAGGAAGATCCAGCAATCAGTCTGGGGGTTAATCGCTTTTGCTTTAAACTGTCTGGATCTGGATTGTGGTCTCGGGGGGAAGTTTGGGGTGGGTATCCAACTTGCCAGAGTGGGTGGAGGCTTTACAGAGGCTACCCAACTGGCAGAAGTTGTGAAGACCGCACGTTTGGGCAGAAGCTCCCCTGTCTGGTGGCAGAGTCCTACTGTGGCAACAAGCCCCCAAATCAAGTAATTAAGTGGTAATATGCCTAGGCAAACGAAACAAAATAAACAGAAAAGTTCATCATTGGACTCCTATTTTAGGGGCAAAGAGGCTCAAAGCATGGAGGAGGACTTTGAGGTCAGAACTCCTGCACCAAAAGCCCCAAATGAAAATACAAGCTGGCTACAGGCCATAGAGGACCTTAAGAAGCAGATAAGAGAAGTGGGGGAAAATTTGGGAAGAGAAATGAAAAAGATGCAAGAAAAGTATGAAATGACAGTCAACAGCCTGACTGAGGAACATAACACCTTAAAAAATAGACTAACTCAAATGGCAAAAGAGGCTCAGAAAGGCAATGAGGAGAAGAATGCCTTAAAAAGTCGAATTTGCCAGATGGAAAAAGAATCTTAAACGTTCACTGAGGAGATTCATTCCTTCAGATTAGACTGGAGCAAATGGAAGCTAGTGACTTTATGGGAAATCAAGATGCTGTTAAACAGATCCAAACAAATGAAAGAATAGAAGGCAATGTGAAATATCTCATAGGAAAAACCACTGACCTGAAAAATAGATCCAGGAGAGATAATTTAAAAATTATTAGACTAGCTGAAAACCATGATCAAAGAAAGACCCTAGAAATCATCCTTCAAGAAATTCTCAAGGAAAATTGCCCTGATATTCTAGACCCAGAAGGCAAAACAGAGGTTGAAAGAATCCACAGATCACCTCCTGAAAAAGATCCCCAAAAGAAAACTCCTAGTAATATTATAGCCAGGTTCCAGAATCCCCAGATCAAGGAGAAAATACTACAGGCAGCCAGGAAGAAACAACTTCAATATTGTGGAAACACAATCAGAATAGCACAGGACCTGGCAGCTTCTACATTGAGGGATAGAAGGGCATGGAATATGACATTCCAGAGGGCAAAAGAGCTGGGAATGAACCCAAGGGTCAACTACCCAGCAAAACTGAGTATCTTGTTTCAGGGGAAAATATGGTCATTCAGTGGAATAGAGGACTTTCAAGCATTCTTGAGCAAAAACCCATAGTTGAATAGAAAATTTGACATTCAGACACAAGAAGCAAGAGATGCTTGAGAAGGTAATCAAGGAAAAGAAATCAAAAGGAACTTATCAAAGTTGGACTATTTACATTCCTACATGGAAAAACAATAACTGTGTTTGATGAAACCTTTCTCATTATGAAAATAATTGAAGAAGGGTACATGGCATATGTTCACAGGTATACATGGATAGAGGGCACAGGTTGAATTTGATGGGAAGGTATGATTATGATTATGATTATGATTATGATTATGATTATTTGAAGGGCAGTTTGGGTTGGTAGACTTGCCCAGGTTCATGTGGCTGGGTTTTTGTTTGTGTGTTGGGTGTCTGGGGCCGGATCCGAGCTTGGGTCCTTCTGGCTCTGGGACCTGTGCTCTGCTTGCTGCGCCACCTAGCCGCCCCAAGGAAGGGATGATTCTTTTTTTTTTTTTTAAGCAATTGGGGTTAAGTAACTTGCTCAAGGTTACACGGCTAGTCATTTGATTTATGCGTGGGTGCTCATTTTCTGAGGCCGGATCTGATCTCGGGTCCTCCAAACTCCGAGGCCGGTGCTCTTACTCACTGCGCCACCTAGCCGCCCCTTTAGGGCAATTGGGGTTAAGTAACTTGCCCAAGGTTACACGGCTAGGTTTTTGTTTGTATGGATTAAGTGTCGGAGGCCGGCTCCGAACTCAGGTCCTTCTGATTCCAGGGCCGGCGCTCTATTCACTGCGCCACCTAGCCGCCCCAGGAAGGGATGATTCTTAAGGGGTGAAGTCAAGAGGTGAGAGAGGAAAGTGGCAAGAGGAGATGGAGAGAGACAGGGTAGGGCAAACTATCTCATGTAGAAGAGGCAAGGGGAAGTAGTTGCAGGGGAGGGGAAGAACAGGAAGGCAAAAAGCCAAAAGCATATTCTCATTGAAGTTGGCTCAAGGAGAGAATCACATACATACTAAATGGAATATCTTACCCTCACTCACTCTCCTGAGTAGGGGAAAGGGGGATGAGAAGGGGGATGATGGAGGGGAGGGCATTCTGGGGAGAGGGGAGGTTAGAAATACCCACTATCAAAGAGGGACAGGATCAAAGCAGGGAATGGACCAGATGGGAGGTGAGACAGGTGGGAGGGAAATATAAGCAGTCTTTTACAATATATCTACTATGGTAATGTTTTGCATAGATATACATGTACAACACATACTGAATTGCTTATCTTCTCAGAGGGAGTGGGTTACAAGGGAGAATGGGAATGGATCTGAAAATCAAAGTTTTAAAATTAAATGTTTCATAAGATGTCCAGTCAGTGGGGCTCAGAGATTCACCTTGCCCTAATGGCAAAGTCAAGGGGGTATGGAAGAAGATATGGGAGAGAGCAGATTGGATGAGGGCATATCTAATGGGACTGCAATTCTGGGGTGGTGGGTAGGGAAAAAATGGGGGAAAAATGTAACTCATAATCTGGTGGAAATGAATGATGTAAACCAGAAGTTAATAAAGCATTTTTTAATTAAAAAATAATTAAAAAAGAAACAAAAAAATGTTGAATTGCTCATTTCTGGCTTGTTTATTTTTGTATCCCATATCAATTATTAAATAATCTTCGATGTTCAGCCCATCTTCTAGGGATGAAATTGTTAGTAATTTGTCTCCACTTTTTATGGGGGCAGAATTAAATTGCGGAGGGGTAGGAGAAGGGGCAGGACAAAATAATCAGAGATCAATATGAACCAGTTCCTCCCCCCTCAAACAAAAAATGAATTCATTTTTAAAAATTCTAAATGAAGAGAAAATCTTTGTAGGATTAGAGATTAAGTCCATTTAATACCATAGGCTTGGGATACTTGCCCAAACCAGTAATTAGAGCTTTGATTAAAAAATGCATAGAAGCTACAGGAGGAAAGATATTGATTCATTTTAAAAAAGTACTTTCTAATGTACTTACACCATTGGATAAAAAAAGAGAGAATTTTGAAAAATTAGTGATATTTTTCTTAACTCTAAAAACTAGGATAGGCTATCTATTATTATACGGAAATGATTAACTTTGTGAAAATTCCTATCTTAACAAGTACTACTTTTCCATTAAAATAAAAATCAGTTTCATTGATTATATTTTTTTTATTTGGGCTCAATAGTTTCAGTTCTTACCAATATATTTTTTCTATTTTCTATATATCTATGTATGTGTATGTTAATGATAAAGAAGTATGGTTAAAAGATAATCTAAAAGTTTTGGCTTCAGCTTCATTATTTTTCCTTCCATTGAGCAGCTGGAACTACTTTCTTTTAAATGTTGAATATTTTGATTTCCCTGCTGTGCAGGGACCTCCCAAAAATCTTCTTCAGTACCAAATTTTGAAAGTATCAATTCTGTGGCAATCGATTTTCCTTATATTCAAACTCTCAGGGACATACTACTAAAAAGAATAGCTTTGATGACATGGACATTTGTCTGCAAAATTATGTCTCTGTTATTTGGTATGCTGTCCAGATTTGCCATAATTTTCCTTCCAAAGACCAAGTGTCTTTTAATTTCATTTAGTCACCACTAATGATCGAGCATTGATCTTTGAGCTTAAGAATACAAAATCTTAGGGGCGACTAGGTGGCGCAGTGAATAGAGTGCCGGCCCTGGAGTCAGTAGGACCTGAGTTCGGAGCCGGGCTCCCGACACTTAATCCACACAAACAAAAACCTAGCCGTGTAACCTTGGGCAAGTTACTTAACCCCAATTGCTTTAAAAGAAAAAAAAAGAAATAAAAGAATACAAAATCTGACCCTGCTTCCATTTCTTTTCCCTTTATTAACCAGGAAGTGATGAAACCAGTTGCCATGAGTTTATGGTTTTTTTTTGGTGTTTGGCTAGTCTTTTTTTTATATTTAATGATAAGCTTCATGTCAGCTTTTATCTTCTCCTTTTTTACCCATATGAAGAGGATTCTTAATTCTTCACTTTCTGCCATGAGAGTCATATGATCTGCATATCTTAAATTGTTGATATTTCTCCCAATAAGCTTAATTCTCCTTTTTCATATTTCTAGTACGGCATTTCATATGATGTATTCTCCATATAAGTTAAATAAATAAGGTGACAAAATGTAGCCTGCATTTCTGGGATTTCTCAATTTACATATTTCTAAAGCTTACCTCACAGAATGTAAAGCATAACATCATTGGCATGTGAAATGGATGTAATTGCTTGGCAATTTGAACATTTTTTGGCCCTGTCATTCTTTAGCATTGGTACATAAACTTATCCATAATCCAATTTGAGGAATTATTTTAAAATTCTTTGGAAGGGAGTGTGGGGAGAAGGCAGCTGAGTGCTTCCTTTACTTGTCATTTTGACCCCACCCCTGGGAGACTCTATTTCTGCATTTCGTAAAAGAGTTTGATAAAGTATACCATGCTCTTTTTAAAAAATATATTTATTTATTTTTAATTTTCAACATTCATTTCCACAAGATTTTGAGTTACAAATTTTTCTCCCCATCTTTCCCTTACAACCCTCCAAATATCAAGCCTACTAAATACTTTTCTCCCCATCTGTTCTCTCTTATATCCTCCCCCATTATGCCCCTAACTTTCTAGTAGGGCAAGATGGGTTTCTACACCCCAGTACCTGTATATCTTATTTCCCAGTTGCATGTAAAAAAAAATTTTAACATATGTTTTTAAAATGTTGAGATCCAGATTTTTAAAATTCTTCCTTCCTCACCCCTCTGGGAAGATAAGCAAGTCAATAAAGGTTGGACATTTTTAGTTACACAAATCATTTCCATAGTAGTTATATTATAAAAGATTAACTATATTTCCCTCCATCCTATTCCACCCCCTACTTATTCTATTTTCTCCTTTGATACTACCCCTGTTCAAAAATGTTTGCTTCTAATTACCCTCTCCCACAATCCGCCCTCTCTTCTGTCACCTCCCTTCTTGTCCTGTTCCCCCTATTTTCCTGTAGGGTTGGATACCCAATTAAGTGTGTATGTTATTCATTCCTTAAACCAAATTCAATGAGAATCAGATTGTCCCACTACCATTCACCTTCCTCCTCTTCCTCTCCATTGTAACCATTCTCTCTTGCCTCTTTTATATGAGATAATTTACCCTAATAATATGTCTCCTTTCTCCTTCTGCTAATAAATTCCTCTCTCACATCTTAATTTTATTATTTTAGATACCATACTTCCATATTCAACTCTATGTCTATGTATAAATGAACATTCATATGCCCACACTCACACATATATTTATATATACATAAACCCTTCTATACATGCATATATATATATGAATGCATACATGCATACACAAATATACATTATATATGTGTATAAGTGTATATATAAACATATAAACATGAGTGTATATGTGTACATGTGTGTGTATATATACACACACATATGTGTGTGTGTGTCTTCCCTTCAACTATCCTCATACTGAGAAAAGTCTTATGAGTTACAACTATCTTTTTTCCATGTAGGAATGTAAATAGTTCAACTTTAATAAGTTCCTTATGATTTCTTTTTCCTGTTTACCTTCTAAAGCTTCTCTTGCTTCTTGTATTGGAAAATCAAATTTTCTGTTCACCTCTGTTTTTTTTCATCAAGAATGCTTGAAAATCCTCTATTTCTTTGAAGGATCATATTTTTCTCTGAAACATGATAATCAGTTTTGCTGGATAGGTGATTCTCGGTTTTAATCTTAGCTCATTTGACCTCTGGAATATCATATCCCAAGCCCTTTGATCCTTAACTTAGAAGCCACAAGATATTGTGTTATACTGATTGTGTTTCCATAATATCCAAATTGTTTTTCCTAGCTGCTTGTAATATTTTCTCCTTGATCTGGGAACTCCAGTACCTGGCTATAGTATTCCTAGGAGTTTTATTTTGTTGTCTTTTTCAGGAGGTGATCATTGAATTCTTTGAATCACTACTTTTCCCTCTATTTCTAAATCATCAGGGCAATTTTCCTTGATAATTTCTTAAAGGGTTCTTTTTGATCATGGCTTTCAGGTAGTCCAATAGTTTAAAATTTTCTCTCCTGCATCTCTTTTCCAGGTCAGTGGTTTTTCCCATGAGATATTTCACATTGCCCTCTATTTTTTTCATTTGTTTGTATCTGTTTCATAGCATGTTGAATTCTCCTGAAGTCACTGGCTGCCATTTGCTCCAATCTAATTTTGAAGGAATGATTATCTTCAGTGAGCTTTTGAGATTTTTTTTGTCCATCTGGCAAATTTGTTTTTATTTTTAAGGCATTCTTCTCCTCATTGCCTTTTTGAGCCTCTTTTGCAATCTGAGTTAGTCTATTTTTAAGCTGTTATTTTCTTCACTCAGGTTGTAAACTCTGATTTCATAATTTTCTTGCATCATTCTCATTTCCCTCCCTAATTTTTCCTCCACTTCTCTTATTTGATTTTCAAAATCCTTTTTAAGCTCCTCTATGGCCTGTAACCAGCTCATATTTTTCTTGGAAGCATTTGGTGCAAGAGTTCTGACTTCATTGTCTTCCTCCTGTTTAATGCTTTGATCTTTTTGTCTCCAAAATAGGAGTCAAGTATCAAATTGCTTTGCTTGCTTTACTTGGCTTTTAAGCTTTTTGCCACAGTAGAACTCTTCTACTACCAGAGAGGGGAGCTTTGTCCCAATCCCTGGGGTCTTTGTAGCTGCTGCAGCTATTAGTTGGATGCCTACGCTGAAGCCTACACATGCTCTGGCACACTGGTCATGCACCCCAGGACCTCCACCCCAGAGAGTGATCTAGATCCAAGCAGGTTAAAGCAACAGTGATTACGCCTGAGACTGGTCACTTGGTCCCCCTTCAGTCTGTAGACCAGGAACTGAAGCAGCGAATTTTAACAGCTTCATGGCCTCCCTGCCTCAGCCACTTCTCCTCCCAGGAGGCAAAGGCCAGACCACACTCCCAAACTCCCATATCCCAATGTCCACACTGCTTTGCCCTCTTACTTTGTCCTTACCATCTGTGGGTTGATAATTCTGGAAACTACCATAGCTGCTGGTGACCTGAAGTCTCTCTAGACAGTGGATGGTTGTGGCCACTCTGAGGCTAAAATCTCTGGCTCACACAGGGCTGGGCTCAGCTCCCAGCATGTTGTGCTGGTCCCTTCCTGCCAGCCTGCTGGACTGTCTTCAGTGGGAAGTTAAGTTTCTCTGTGTCATTTTGTAGATTCTGTAGCTCCTAAGTTTATTTAATCTTTCACATGAATTGGAGGAGGTGGAAGAAGAAGCCATGTTGAAGTCCTGTTTCTACTCTGCCATCTTGACTCTGCCTGCTTGATAATTTCTTGAAAGATGGTATCTAAGTTCTTTTCTTGATCATGGCTTTCAGTTATTCCAATAATTTTTAAATTATCTCTCCTTTATCTGTTTTACAAGTCAGTGGTTATTCCAATGAGATTTTTCACATTGCATTCAATTTTTCATTGGTTTGGATCAGTTTTAGAGTATCTTGATTTCTCATAAAGTCATTAGCTTCCAATTCTCTTCAATGAGTTTTTGAAGTTCTTTTTTTTCCATCTGGTGAATTCAGCTTTTTAAGGCATTCTTCTTCTCATTGGCTTTTCGGGCCTCTTTTGCCATTTGAGCTAGTCTATTTTTTAAGTTATTTCCCTCGATATATTTTTTGGTCTCCTTTAGCAGGCAGTTGACTCACTTTTCATGATTTTCTTGCATCATTCTCATTTCTCTTCCCAATTTTTCCTCCACTTCTCTAACTTGATTTTCTTTTCTTTTTTTTTTTAAGGGCAATTGGGGTTAAGTAATTTGCCCAAGGTTACACTGCTAGGGTTTTGTTTGTTTGTTTGTTTGTTTGTGTGTTAAGTGTCTGAGGCAAGATCTGAATTCAGGTCCTTCTGACTCCAGGGCTGGCACTATACTCACTGCACCACCTAGCCACCCCTTCTAACTTGATTTTTAAAATCCTTCATGAGCTCCTCAATGGCCTGTATGCAGTTCATGTTTTTCTTGGAGGCTTTCGATGCATGCGTTCTGAATTCATTGTCTTCCTCCTGCTCCATGCCTTCATTATTTTGACCCCCAAAAAAGAATCATATTGTCTGTCTGTGCTTCCATTGCTTGTTCATATTGCCAGCCAATTACTTGACTTTTGAGCCCTTTGCCACAGTAGATCTCTGCTTCCAAAACAGAGAGAACTATGTCCCAAACCACTGGGGTTTTCACAGCTGCTGGAGCTATTAGTTGGGTGCACTCTCTAAAGACCCCACAAGCTCTGTCACACACCTCAGTATCACCACCTAAGACCACAATCCATACCCAAGGAGGTTAAAGCAAGAGTGATTGCCCTCTGAATGGCTGCTTGGATGCCCTATGATCTGCAAGTCAGGAGCTCCTGAGGTAACCAAGTTGTGGCTGCTGGAACCCCTCCTCTGGAGCTTCTTGGCCCTGGGCAGGGGTGTATTGTGCTCTTCTGTCCTCCCCTGTTCCAACAGAGTTCCTCACTGATCTTTTCTTTTGTCTTTGGTGTTTATGAGTTGAGAAGTCTGGAACCACAGCTACTGATGATTCCCTCTCCTTAAGTTTTCTCTGGGGGCGGCTAGGTGGCGCAGTGAATAGAGCGCCGGCCCTGGAATCAGAAGGACCTGAGTTCGGAGCCGGCCTCCGACACCTAATCCGCACAAACAAAAACCTAGCCGTGTAACCTTGGGCAAGTTACTTAACCCCAATTGCCCTAAAGGGGCGGCTAGGTGGCGCAGTGAGTAAGAGCGCCGGCCTCGGAGTTGGGATGACTCGAGATCAGATCTGGCCTCAGAAAATGAGCACCCACGCATAAATAATGACTAGCCGTGTAACCTTGAGCAAGTTACTTAACCCCAATTGCTTTAAAAAAAAAAAAAGTTTTCTCTGGGGGCCCCTGGTTAGGGCCTCCCTGGGGATGGCTCATGCCAGACTGAGGTCCACTCCCAGCTCAGTGAGATAGACCCTTCCTGTCTGCCTGGAAGATTTCCTTCAGCAGGAGATTAGTTTCTCTTTATTATTTTGTTGGTTCTGTAGCTCTAAAGTTTGTTTAGAGTTATTTATACATGTAATTGAAGTGATTGGAGTTGGAGCCCATGCCAGATTTGTTCTTCTACTCTGCCACCATGGCACTGTCCCTCCATGTCATACTCTTTTTAACAAGATGGTAAGATATTGTGCACGTGAAAGTGCAGTTAAGTGGATAAAGAACTTAACAAATGACCAAAGTGTTGTGATTTTTGGTTGATATCAGTTTGGAGTGTTCCTAAAGGAATATCTTAGATAATTTTCTTTGACATTGTGTTGTTAAGGTTTATACTAATGACTTAAATGAAAGCATAGGTGGCATATTTATTGAACTTACAGATGACACAAGGTGGGAGCAATAGCTAATATATCAGATTAATGTAGCCACAATGCAAAGTTATCTTATAAGCCTAGAACAATGGACCAAGAATATTTCAAGGGAAAAAGACAATAGATGATGACTTGGAAAGATGAGTCACTTTAAGTTATATACGTAATATTCCATAACATTAGAGGGGTTTGAATACCTCAAGTAAGCATGAAAAATGCCACCAAAGGGAATAATCTTGCAACAAAGCACAAACTATCTCAAAGACTGTCTCCAACCACACATTTGCATAATATCCCAACAGAAATCTGTGAAATGCAAATATTATTAGTAAATATGAATTATTTCAATGAGGGAATCTAATTCTGAACCAGGGAGAACTACCAAAGAAAGAGGGTATCCTTTTCCTACTTCTTACTCTGGAGGAGACAGACTTTAGAGTTGTAGTCTTGTAAGAGTCAAAGATGAAAGCATTCTGCCAATCCTAAGCTAAAACTGTATGCTTTTCTAAAAGAACACAAAGCACAGTAGTTGAAAAGAGCATTGTAATGTCCTAGAAAAAAATACAGTAAGTACAAGTCAATTCTAAGACTGCAGATGGTGAAGAATCTGGCAGCCAATTGAAGAGTGAGGCCAGGGATTCTAAAATATAGATCCGTTCAACAGAGATGCTATGTCCTATGGAAAGTCAACCCAGTTGTCAAATAACCTGTATACCTCAGTCTGGCAAAGCCAATAGTAGAGTCAATTGTCTAGACTGGCCTGGAAACAACCATACCAATGAAGAATCAGCCTAGCAGCTCAAATGACCTGATAGGCCTGCTCCAGAAGTGAACTGCCCCACTCAGCAAAAATACTGTGCCCTCTGAGGAGTAAGTCAAGCTGAACCACCCATCACACTAAGGAGCCAATTCTTAATGAGGAGCCTGTCCAGCTGTAATGGCAATGGGAATTTCAAGATCATCCCTGCCCATTAATAAACCTAGAGGGGAGTTTGAATACCCCCCCCCCCTGCTTTGAAAGTAAACTCTGTCCCTCATAGGCTAAATGTAATCACATGGAGCCTGTGATGGAGAGAATATGCTGATGGATGCAGCAGAGCCCACAGGAAGCTTCCATGCTGTGAAGATAAACTCTATCCGCTAATAGGCTAAATATAGTCACATGGAGCCTATGCTGGGAGGAGTTTGCTGAAGGGAAGCCCTTCAGCCCACAGTTACCTGGGAGCCAGAGCTAGAGAGATGGCAGGGGAGAGAGGATGCACAGGCAAGGAGTCAGATAGGCTCATGAGTAGATATTGATCTTGTATAGGTTTGTGGGGAGTTTGAAGGATGCTGTGGCTCTCTGTGTTATTATGGCTTTTGAATATCTTTGGTATGATAATGGAATTAGTTTACTGGTTTTGGGATTCAGTTTTCCGTTATCTAAATAAATGCTTCAGTTCTGTTGTCTACCTGGAGATTCTAGTATATTTTGTGATTGAATGTCATGTGATATTTATAGTCATGGCCTTTATGATGAGCATGGGTGCTGTAAATATTGCAGTGGTGCTACAACAGCTGAAGGGTAGAAAATTCATCCATTTGGCATCAAGCCCTGAAGTGAACTTTTCATAAATCCCAAGTCTCAAACTAAGACCTCTCTGGAGAAAGGGTCTTAAAAGTCTAGCAGCTTTGGGGTTGTGAGATGCTTTGGCCACAAGTATTTCTTACACATATCATACATTAACATTGAATTGAAAATTTGTATCTGTACTCTAGTTGTTACTGGGAAGCACTTTGAGGAGGTCTCATGTACTGTAGTCATGGTGTCATGGTGTCATGGACCTAAAATTGAAACAAGATAGTGAAATAAGCCTCTTTCTTAGGATCATAGGGCTCAAGGAAAAGGCTAAAGATTCCCTCTGGTCCTTCCCAAATTATTACATGATGCCACTCAGTGACTACATGAGTCTTTTCCCTCTGCATACTACTAGAAGAAAGAAGTACTGTGCCTCTATTAGAAAGATTTAAAGATGTAGCAGGTTAAGGAAAGAGCAACTGAGGAAACTCAGAATGTTTTCTCTTATGAAAGGATACCTGGCATCTCCCATTTGGCTGACTCCATCTTAGGTGATCTGGACACACAGCAAAGTCCCAGGAGGTACATGGAGGCTGTCTTCAAGTATTTGGAGGACTGTCGTGTGTAACTAAATTTAAATTTTTTTCTGGTTTGATGACAGAGCACAGAATTTATTATCAATGAGTACAAGTCACAGAGATATAAAATTTAATTCAGAAAAATAAAAACTAACTAATTATTAAAACTGCTTTAAAGTGAAATGTCTTACTCTTTGCAGTAGTCAGTGGTTTGTACTTTACTGAAGATATTCATTATTGGGCTGGGCAATCCTTTTTTAGACATGTTAAGAGGAGATGCCTGTGCATGAAACACCCAATGAAGTTAGAAATACACAAAATAACTGAATGAGCACATTAATATCCCTTCCAAATTAGAGCTTCTGCTTCTATGTTTTCTACATTTTAACAGTATTCAGTTGAATTTCTGAAGCATTTTGTAAGTGGCTAATATATGCCAGTGACTATGTTAGGCATTGGTATATGTGTGTGGCAGAGAATAGGGGGAAGTTCAAGGAAAAAAGAAGCAAATTCTACCTTCAAGAAATTCTGTTTGGGGAAAACAAAGTTTACACATTGGGTTAGAGATAGGCTTCGCTTCTGAGTTGCAGACAGAGTTGGAGGCCAAGTTGGAGTTGCCCATTTAGGGTTATTGATAGATGCCAATTTAGGGTTAAGGTTAGGGTTAAAATTATCATTAGGGTAGGAGGCATTTAGAGTTAGGGTTGCTGTCAGGGAAAGAGCTATTGCCTATGCAATTTTCGACACAAGAATTGGGAAATAAATTATCATAATGTCTTATTAGATATTTTCCCCAAACTCCAAAAATTAATTGTGTGAAGAATCACTTCATAAGGTTTAAGATGGGATAATTATTACTTTGCAAAGTAGTCGCCAAAACAGTCTCTGAATGAAAAACTTACTACATTACTTGAAGTTGGTAATATTTCTTGAGTTTCTTCATCCACTGTGCAGTATTAAGGCAATTCTTTCTTCCATATTACGAATAGTGAAGAGAGCCATACCTTGCAATCACCTCCCTTTGCTTAAATTTCCCTTAGGATTCTTTGGTTGTTATATTTCCCCCATTCTATATTTTGTAAAAGTGCAATATCATATTGTATGACAATTTCACCTTGGGGTAACTCCAGAGAACAATACTTGCCTAACTTTTATCTCTGTCTATCCATTCCCTAGGCCAGGTCACATTCCCTGAAATCTCTAAATTTTTTTGATCCCTGATCCCTAACACTATCAGTATTTATTTTAATATGTGTCCCTGATATGTGTATTTTTCTAAATTATAAATTAGCATAATATTAACACAAAAAACTAAGAAAAAGGTAAGATAAATATAGAAAGCTATTTATTGGCTCCTGTAGCCAATAAGGAGCCACCACAGAGGGCTGAAGTGATGAAGTAACACCATCAGATTTGAAATATAGATATGGTAGCTGTGTGGGTGGATGTGTTAGAGAGGCAGAGCTGAGGCATAGAGTTCAATTAGGAAGGTACTGATGGTGACTAGAATTTGTATAGTACTTTATAGTTTGCAAAGTATTCACATTTTATTTCATTTGCTCCTCAAAAGAAGCTTGTGAGGTAGGTGTAATTATTATGCTCATTTTGCAGATGAAGAAATAGATATGTTAAGCAGTTAGATGATTTGCTCAATGCTGCACAGCTAATAAATGTCTGAGACAGGATTCAAATGCAAGTCTTCCTTTAAGTACTGGACTCCAAGTCTAGTACTCTATTTACTATCAATATGGCACCTAGCGAATTATTGTAAGAATTCAAGTGAAAGGCTAGCTTGTCTGAAATAGCTTGGGAACTGTGTGAGTAATAAGGGGCCAAACACAAGATATATTCTGAAGGTAGAAATCACAGAGTCTGACCACAGTTTTGATATTTGTGTTCAGGGAGAGTGAAGAATTGAGTATAACCTCAAGGTTTCAAATCCAAGTGAATATTTAGTCAATAAAAAATTATTTATTACATACCTACTAAGTGTCAGTCAATTTACTATGTCTTGGGGATAGATTGCGAGGTAAAAAAGAGTTTTTGGACTCAAAGACATTTTTTTTTTCATTTCCACCATGATATTTATTGAGTAAGTAGTTAAAATAGTGCAGGTGTGTATGTCTGAGGCTGTAGCCTAACATAAATAATGTAGTTTGGTCTGTGGAATGCGTTGGATATGAAAGCTGAAGTACAAATGGAAGTAGAAGACAGGGTGACCTTATGATCACCCCTCACATCACCCAACTTCTGGACAAACTTAAAGATCAATGAGAGAAGATAATACACAAAAAGATATTGAAAAGCCAGAAGTATCCTTTATAAGGCCAATCTAGAAGAGAGCAGGTAGGTGGGAAATATAGATTAACTATCTTGGTCACTTTCCTTAAATGGAGGTTCTGGAGGAGCTTTCCATTTTCCAGTCTCCAATCAGATGGATGGAGGGACTCTAGGGAACATATGGATTATGTATAAGTTCCGGGCCAAAGTGTTCTTGCAATATGAAGAAGATAGTAAAAGGATAGTGCTCTTCTTGACAGTAAGAGAGAAGTTTGGAAGCAGATTAACTTTTTGAAGAAAAGATAGAGTAATGACATTGCATCTGTCACAATTTATCTATACCTAATCATCCTATTCTCTGTCCCATCCATAATAAAGGGAAAGGGGTGGTGTCTTCATTTGAAAATACCCATAAAACAAGAGTCCATTCCTCAAGTTATGCCTGATACAGCCAAAAGTTAATACAGATTGTGGAGTGGGTATGTTGTGAGAAGCAGAAAGAATGTTTTCCATAGAAAAACCAGTCATTAAGTAAAGGGAAAGGGAGGATTCAGGGGAAGGGAGGAGCAGGTGTGTGTATGCTGAGAAATAAGGTTGGAGGTAGTAGTGTTGGAAAAAAGCTGTGCAGTTGACTGTGGCCAGAAAGATGAGTTGTGATCCATCATTCTATCCTATATTTGGTTTATCAGTCATGCTGGGTTGAGGCCATAGCTGCTCAGGATGCTGATCTAGGGCAGTGGTATCCACACTTTTCTCCTAAAAACCCTGTCCTCAGTGGGATGTTACCTTCTCTCTGTCATTTTGTGATTTCTCTAGCTCCAAAGTTTGTTTAGATTCATTTTTTACATGAATTGCAGGAGGTGGGGGCAGGAGCCCCATGGAATTCCTATTTCAACTCTGCCATCTTCATCATTCCCTTAATTTCTAATTCCTTGCTACCACAAAAAGAGCTGCAAGAAAAAATTTTATTCATATAAGTTGTTTTCACTTTAAAAAAATAAAGTAATTTACTTGTAGTTTAAAATATTCTCTTCCATAAGTTTTAAATTTTCCCTGCCTCCCTCCCCTCCCCACTCCCCAAGATATCATGCAATCCAATATAGGATAAATATATTCTTATTAAACATATTTTCACATAGAAGAATTGGAATGAATGGGAGGAAACATGAAAAAAATAAAACATAATAAAACAAAAAAGAGAGCAAATTGTGTGCTTTGATTAGCATTCAGACTTCATATTTCTTTCTCCAGATGTGAATGGAATTTTCCATTATGAGTCTTTTGGAATTGTTTTAGGCCCTTGCATTGCAGAGAAGAGCTAAGTCTATCAAAGTCAGTATCACTCTCTGTGGCTGTTACTGGGTTTTCTGCTCACTTTAGTTAGCATTAATTCATTAACATCTTTCTAGGTTTTTCTGAAGTCTATCTGTTCATCATTTCTCATAGCACAGGAGTATTCCATTACATTCATATACCACAACTTGTTCAGTCATTTCCTAATTGATGACCATCTCCTCAACTTCCAGTTCTTGTCCACCAAAAAGAAGAGCTGCTACAAATACTTTTGTACGTGTCATTTATTTCCCCATTTGCATGATTTCTTTGGGATACAAATCTAGAAATGGTATTGCTCAATCAAAAGGTATGCACATTTTTTATAGTTCTTTGGGAATAGTTCCAAATTGCTCTCCTGAATGGTTGGATCAGTTCACATTTTGACCAACAATGAATTGGTTTTCCAATTTTAACATGGTTCTCCAACACTTATTATTTTCCTGTTTTGTTATATTAGCCAAACTGATAGATTTGATGCTGTACCTCAGAGTTGTTTTGATTTGCATTCTTTAATAAATAGTGATTTGGAGAATTTTTTTTCATATGACCACATGAAAAAGCTTTAATTTCTTGATCTGAAAAATTGCCTCTTCATATCTTTTGACCAGTTATCAAATGGAGAATAACAAACATTCTTACAAATTTGGCTCAGTTCTCTCTATATTTTCAAAATGAGGCCTTTGTCAGAGACTGGTTGCAAAAATTCTTTCAAAGTTTTCTGTTTCCCTTCAAAGCTTGATTGCATTGGATTTGTTTGCGCAAAAACTTTTCAATTCAATGCAGTCAAAAACTATTTATTTTATATTTCATAATGTTCTGTATCTCTTGGTCATAAATTCCTCCATTCTCTGTAAATCTGATAGATAAACTCTTCCCTGCACTCCTCATCTGCTTATAGTATCAACCTTTATATCTAAATCATGTACCTATTTTGAGTTTAGTATTAGTATATGGTGTAAGACAGTCTGTGCCTCGTTTCTGCCATACCATTTTCCAGTTTTCCCTGAAGTTTTTAGAAAATAGTGAGTTGTTATCTCAGAGGTTGGAGTTTTTGAGTTTATCAAAGAGTATATTACTATAGTTATTGACTACTGTGTCTTGGGTATCTAACGCATTCCACTGATCCATCCCTCTATTTCTTAGCCACTACAAAGTAGTTTTGATGTTCACTGCTTTATAATACAACTTAAGATCTGGAATCTCTAGACCACCTTTCCTAGTTTTTCTTTTCATTAATTCCCTTGATATTCTGGACCTTTTGTTATTCCAGAGGAAATTTGTTAATATTTTTCTAGCCCTTTAAAATAATATTTTGGTAGTTTCATTGATATGACATTGAATAAATAATATAATTTACATAGAATTGTAATATTTATTATATTAGCTCATCCTATAAATGCTCAACTTACGTTTTTCCAAGTATTTAGATCTGATTTTATTTGTGTGAAAAGTGTTTTGTCATTCCGTTCATATAGTTCTTGGGTTTGTTTTGGGATGTATACTCCCAAATATTTTATAATGTCAACAGAAGCTTAAACAGAATTTCTATCTCTTAATGTCTCGATTTGTTAGTGATATATAGAAAGGCAGGTGATTTATGTGGGTTTATTTTATATCCTGAAAATTTCCTAAAGGTGTTTATTATTTCAAATTGTTTTTTTTTTTATTGGATTCTCTAGCATTCTCTAAGTATGTTCCCCATATCAGCTATCAAGTGTTATAACTTAGTTTCCTTTTGCCTTTTCTAATTCCTTAAATTTCTTTTTCTTCTCTTATTGTTAAAGCAAACATTTCTAGTACCAAATTGAACAACAGTATTGTTAACGGACATCTTTATTTCAATATATATCAATAAAACATCTCAATCTCATTGGAAATGTTTTTAGCTTATCCCAATTTCATATAATGCTTGTTGATAATTTTAGGCATGTGCTACTCAAAATTTAAAGGAGGTTTCAATTATTCCTATGCTCTCTACTGTTTTTTTTTTTTTTAAACAGGAATGGGTGTTGTATTTTGTTGAAATTTTTTTCTTCATCTGTTGAGATAATCATATAGTTTTGTTGCTGATATGATCAATTATGCTGATAGTTTTCCTAATATTGAAGCAATCCTGCATTCCTGGTATAAATCTTGAATAATGTGTATTATTCTTGTGATAAGTTGCTGTGGTATTTTTGCTAATATTTTATTTAATTTTTTTGCATTAAATTCATTAGAAAAATTGGTCGATAATTTTCTTTCTCTGCTTTGATGCTTACCTGTTCGGATATCAGTACCACGGTTGTATCATAAAAAAAAAAAATGTTGTAGGACTCCTTCTCTGCCAGCTTTCCCAAATGGTCTACATAGAATTGGAATAAATTATTCTTTAAATGTTTGATAGAATTTTCTTATAAATCCATCCAGCCCTGGAGATTTTTTCCTAGGGAGTTCATTGATGGCTTGTTCAAATTATTTTTTCTGAGATATGGTTATTTAAGTATTTTACTTCCTCTTTTGTTAACCTGGGCAATTTATATTTTGTAAATATTCACCCAATGCATTAAGAATGTGAAATTTATTTGCATAGAGTTCGGTAAAATATTTCCTAATTGTTGTTTTGATTCCCTCTTCATTGGTGGTGAATTTACCCTTTTACTTTGTGGTACCTGTGAATTGGTTTTCTTCTTTCTTTTTTTTATAGTTCAATAACAAAATAAAATTTCAATTTTATTATGTTCTCTTTTGGTTTTCAGTATTTCTAATTTGGCATTCAATTGGGAATTTTTAATTTGTCCTTTTTCTAGTCACATGCCTAATTCATTAATCTCCTATTTCTCTATTTTATTCATATAAGAATTCTGGGATATAAAACTTTCCCTAAGAATCGCTTTTGCTGCATACAATAACTTTTGGTCTGTTGTCTCATTATTGTCATTTTCTTGAATGAAGTTATTGATTGTTCCTATGATATGTTGTTTGACCACTCATTCTTTAGGATTATATTATATAGTTTCAAATTAATTTTATTCTATCTTTTCATGACTCTTTATTATATATATATGTATATATATATATATATATATTGCATTTTTATTTAAAAAGGATGAATTTAGTGTTTCTACCTTTCTGCCCTGATTGTGAGATTTTTTCCCTTATATATGAGCAATTTTTGCATTTTTGCCATGTACCATTGAGAAAAACAATATATATATATATATATATATATATCCTTTCTATCAATATTCAGTTTTCTCCAGAGGTCTACCACATCTAACTTCCCTAAAATTCTATTCACCTCCTTAACTTCTTTGTTGTTTATTTTGAGGTTAGATTTATCAAATTCAGAGATAGGGAAATTGAGTTCCCCCACTAGTAAAATTTGGCTGTCTATTAATTCCTATAACTCCCTTAACTTCTCCAAGAATGTGAATGCTATACCCTTTGTTGCATATATGTTTAATAATTATATTACATCATTTTCAATGGTTCCTTTTAGCAGGATATAGTTTCCTTCCTTATCTCTTTTAATTAGATCTATTTTTTGCTATTGCTTTATCTGAGATTAGGATTATAACCCCTGCTTTTCTTATTTCAGCTGGAGCATCATATATTCTACCCCAGTCTTTTAACACCTGTGTATATCCCCCTTTTTCAAATATGTTTCTTTTTAACAAGATATTGTAGAAATACAGTTTTTAATCCATTCAAATATCCACTTCTCTTTTATGGGAGAGTTCATTTTTTTTTTCATATTCTCAGTTATCATTGCTATCTGTGTCTTTATCTCTATCCAATTACCCCCATTTTTGCTTTTATTTCTCCCTTCTCCTTTTCCCTCTTCAAAACAGTTTTACTTTTGACAACCACTTCCCTCAGTCTTCCCTCTCTTCTATCAGCCTCCCTCCCTTTTCTTTCCCCTTTACCTTACTACTCCTTCCCTTTTTTCTATCTACCCACAACCTTTTCTTTCCCCTATTCCCTCCTACTGCCTATAGAGCAACTTAGATTTCTATACCTGAGTATGTTATTCCTTCCTTGAAACAACTCCAATGAGAGCAAAGTTTGAACAAGGCTAATATTCCTCCCTACGTTCCTTATACTCTATTATGTTTTTTCATCTCATCATGTGATGTAACATGCCTTTTTCTGCCTGCTCCTTACATTTCCTCCTTTCTACGATTACAATCTTTTCTACCCTTTAATTAGGCTTTATTATCATCACATCAGTTAATTTATACCCACACTCTCTGTCTATGTATATCCTTTTTAAATGTCATAATAAAGATGAAATTCTCAAGACTGGTCAGAAAGAGATTACAGGACACCCTTTACTGGCACTGGGTAGAGTTTTCACTGATAGGCAACTATAATTTACACACATAGTTCTGGGTTACAGGTCCAGGGCAGAGAGAACCACTGGTAAGTGATCACAAATAAACAGGATCCCTAGTCATAATACCAAACCAAATAGGGATGCTAATTCTTGTGGCTGCAGAGGAATATGGACCTTTCCTGGGGAAAAAAAAAAAAAAAAACAGAACACAGGCTAGGAAAGCAGTGACCACACTTCTCCCAGTACTACCCTGGGAGCAACAAAAAATTTCAGACCCCTGGGAATAGCTCTGAAAACAGCAGCACAAAAAAGCTTGGAGTCTGGGACCCAGCCTCCTGCCTAGAATCTTAGATGAGCAGAGCCCAAAATTAACAAAAAGTCTGAAGCTAAAAAATAGTCTGGGGAAAACGAGCAAACAATAAAATAAAATATTTGACCATAAAAACTACTATGATGGCAAGAAGACCAAGACACAAAATGAGAAGTTTCGTATCAATGTGAAAATAGCTACAAAAAATCCTAAAATAAAATGCTAGTGCAAACCAACACCAAAAAGAATTTCTGAGTTAAAGAAAAAAAATAAGAATGTAAGAGGAAAAGTTAGGAAAAGAAATGAGAAGGATGCAAGAAAATCATTAAAATAGAATTAACGTCTTGGTCTAAGAGGCACAAAGATACTGAGGAAAATAACACCTTAAAAAAAAAAAACAGGGGGGCGGAGCCAAGATGGCGGAGTAGAAACAGCTCGTCCAAGCCTCTCTGCCCCCAGATTCTCCACAAACTATGTAAAAAAGGACTCTGAAAATCTTCTGGAGCCCCAGCACCCACAGAACGACACAGAGAAGCTAACCTCCCGCTGAGGACAGCTCAGCACCCTGCAGGAAGGACCAGCGCAGTGGTCTGGGAGCCGGCAGCGCGCAGAGCACAGGAGCCGAGCCGAGCCCAGGTCCACGTGAGCCGAGGTTTTAGCCCCAGGGCGGCAGGGCCAGCAGCCAGCTGGAGGAACCCCAGAACACCAGGAACTGTGGAGACACCAGAATTATCAACATAGACTTGCCTAGGACAAAGTAAGAGGTTAGTGTCCTATGGACTTTGGGACCTGTATTTGGGGAATGCGTCAGCTCCCTCCCCTGGGGGCTAGAAGCTGCTGAGGAGACACGCCATTTTGTAGTTTTCAGAGGCATTTCCGGCTCCCAGCCTACAAATCGTGGGGAGATCCAGCGATCAGTCTTGGGGGGTAATCGCTCTTGCTTTAACCTCCCTGGATCTGGATTGTGATCTAGGGTGGAAGTTGTGGGTGGGTTTACAGCTTGCCAGAAACGGAAGTTGCCCCCCACACGTTCGGGACGAAAATTCCTCTATCTGGCCTTAAAGCCATAGTGTGGCAACAAGCCCAAAAGTCAAGCAATTAAGTGGCAACATGCCAAGGCAAAGGAAACAGAAAAATGCAACCCTAGACTCCTATTTTGGGGGCATAGAGCGGGAAAAGGACTGTGAGGTCAGAAGTCCTGCTCCAAAAGCCCCAGGGGAAAACATGAGTGGGTTGCAGGCCATAGAGGACATTAAGGAGGACTTTAAAAATCAAATAAGAGAAGTGGAGGAGGGGCAGCTAGGTGGCGCAGTCAATAGAGGCGGCCCTGGAATAAGAAGGACCTGAGTTCGGAGCCGGCCTCCGACACTTAATCCACACAAACAAAAACCTAGCCGTATAACCTTGGGCAAGTTACTTAACCCCAATTGCCCTAAAGGGGCGGCTAGGTGGCGCAGTGAGTAAGAGCGCCGGCCTCGGAGTTGGATGACCCGAGATCAGATCCGGCCTCAGAAAATGAGCACCCACGCACAAATCAAATGACTAGCCGTGTAACCTTGAGCAAGTTACTTAACCCCAATTGCTTTAAAAAAAAAAAAAGTGAAGGGGAAAAATTAGAAAGAGAAATGAGAAGGATGCAGGAAAAGTATGAAATGAGGGTCAACAGCCTGACTGAGGAAAACAACACCTTAAAAAATAGACTAACTCAAATGGCAAAGGAGGCCCAAAAGGGCAATGAGGAGAAGAATGCCTTAAAAAGTCGAATTTGCCAGATGGAAAAAGAATCTCAAAAGTTCACTGAGGAGATTCATTCCTTCAGAGTTAGACTGGAGCAAATGGAAGCTAATGACTTTATGAGAAATCAAGATGCTGTTAAGCAGATCCAAACAAACGAAAGATTAGAAGGCAATGTGAAATATCTCATGGGAAAAACCACTGACCTGGAAAATAGATCCAGGAGAGACAATTTAAAAATTATTGGACTACCTGAAAGCCATGATCAAGGAAAGAACCTAGAAATCACCCTTCAAGAAATTCTCAAGGAAAACTGCCCTGATGTTTTAGATCCAGAGGGCAAAATAGAGGTTGAAAGAATCCACCGATCACCTCCTGAAAAAGATCCCAAAAAGAAAACTCCCAGAAATATCATAGCCAGGTTCCAGAATCCTCAGATCAAGGAGAAAATACTACAAGCGGCCAGGAAGAAACAATTTCAATATTGTGGAAACACAATCAGAATAGCCCAGGACCTGGCAGCTTCTACACTGAGGGATCGAAGGGCATGGAATATGATATTCCAGAGGGCAAAAGAACTGGGAATGAACCCAAGGGTCACCTACCCAGCAAAACTGAGTATTTTGTTTTAGGGGAAAATATGGTCATTCAGTGGAATAGAGGACTTTCAAGCATTCTTGAGGAAAAAACCAGAGTTGAATAGAAAATTTGACATCCAGACACAAGAAGCAAGAGATGCCTGAGAAGGTAATCAGGGAAAAGAAATCAAAAGGAACTTATCAAAGTTGAACTATTTACATTCCTATATGGAAAAGCAATAACTGTGACTGATGATATCTTTCTCACTATGAAAATAATGGAAGAAGGGTGTGTGGTCATATGAATACATATGTGAATGTGTGTGTATATGGTTACAGTTATATATGGATAGAGGGCATAGGTTGAATTTGTTGGGAAGGGAGAATACTCAAGGGATGAAATTATGAGGTGAGAGAGGAAAGTGGCAAGAGGAGATGGGGAGAGACATGGTAGGGTAAACTATCTCATGTAGGGAAGTGGGTGCAAAGGAGGGGGAGAATAAGGAAGGCTAAAAAGGCAAAACCACATTCACATTGAATTTGGTTCAGGGAGAAAATGACATACATACTAAATGGGATATCTCAACCTGCAGCAGGATAGGGGGAAGGGGGATGAGAGGAGAGATGATGGATGGGAGGGCATCCTTGGGGTGAGGGGAGGTTGGAAGTACCCACTATAGAAGAGGGACAGGATCATGTAGGGAATGGACCAGGTGGGGGGTGGGATGAGTGGGAGGGAATTATAAGCAGCCTTGTACAATATATCTACTATGATAATGTTTTGCATAGCTAGACATGTACAACATATACTGAATTACTTATATCCCAAGAAGGAATGGGTGACAAAGGAGGAAGGAAATGGATCTGAAATTCAAGGTCGTAACATTAAATGTTTCAAATATATATATAAATACTATTATGAATAAAAAAAAACAGATGAGGTCAAATGATAAAAAAGGCACAAAAGTCCATTGAAGAGAAGTCCTTAAAAAGCAGAATTGACCAAACAGAAAAGGAATCAACATGAACAATGATGAATATAAACATTCTGATATCAAAATCAGTCAACAGTTAAGGGAGTTACAGGAAGAAATAAACAGCAATGTTGTACTACTGGGGACTCTCAACTTCCCTCTCTCATAACTAGATAATTTTAACCATAAAATAAACAAGAAAAAGTTAAGGAAGTGATTAGAGTTTTAGAAAAGTTTGATATGGTATAGCTGTGGAGAAAATCAAATGGGGATAGGAATATGTCCTTTTTCTCGGTGATACATTGATCTATGAAAAAATTGACCACTTACTAGGGCATAAAACCTCACAATAAAATAGAGAAAGGCAGAAATATCAAATGCGTAATTGTCAGATCATGGTGTAATAAAAATAACAGGTAATAAAGGGCCATGGAAAGATAGACTACACATTAATTGGAGACTAAACAATCTAATCCAAAAGAATGAGTGGGTCAAACAACAAATAATAAAAACAATCAATAATTGCATCCAGGAGAATGACAATAATGGGACAACATGCCAACCTTTCTGTGATGCAGTCAAAGCAGAACTTAGAACAAGTTTTATATTTCTCAATGCTTACATGAATAAAATAGAGAAAGAAGTGGTCAATGAATTGAGCATGCAATTAAAAAGCTAAAAAAATAACAAATTAAAAATCACCAATTAAATACTAAATTAGATATTCTGAAAATGGAAGGAGAAATTAATAAAACTGAAATTAAAAGAACTACTGAAATTAAAGATCTGGTTTTGTTTAAAAAAACCAATAAAATACATACACCTTGTGTTAATTTGGTTTATAAAAAGAAGCAACTAGATCTCCAGTATCAAAAATGAAAAAGGTGAATTCACTACCAATGAATAAGAAATTAAAACAATAGTTAGGGGATATTTTGCACAGCTGTATATCATAAATTTGACAATCTAAGTGAAATGGATGAATATTTACAAAATTATTAATTGCATAGATTAACAGAAGAAATAAAACACTCAACTAACCCTATTTCAGAAAAAAAAGAAATTCAAGAAGCTATAAACGAACTCCTTAGGAAAAAAATTCCATGGTCAGATGGATTTACAAGTGAACTTTATAAAACATTTAAAGAACAATTAATTCCAAATACTATATAAATTATTTGTGGAAATAGGAGAAAAAAAAAGAATCCTACCAAAAAAATTTAAAATAAAAATTTGATACTGATACCTATACTGGGAAGAGTCAAAACAGAGAAAGAAAATTGTAGGCCAAATTTATTGAAGAAGATAGATGCACAATTTTTAAATTAAATATTAGAAAAATATTAAAGCAACTTATCTCTAGGATGCTACAATATGACCAGGTAGGGTTTATACCAGTAGTGCAGGTCTGGTTCAATATCATGAAAACTATCAGCAAAATTTACCATGTCAGCAAGAAAACTATCAGAAGTCATATGATTTTTTCAACAGATGCAGAAAAAGCTTTTGAAAAATACAACATATATTCCCATTAAAAAAAATAGAGAGGGAGGATCCAAGATGGCGGAAAGTAAGCAGTAACCTCACTAAGCTCCTCTGTCACTAAATCTCAAA
>WOXC01001738.1:0-29884 GCA_011680675.1 Gymnobelideus leadbeateri
ATTATTAATACTCTTTTGCTTGTAATAGGGAGATAAGATGTGCAGGCATTGGGACACAAAGATTCACCTTCCTCTAATGGAAAAGTCGATGGGGGTTTGGGAGAAGGTATGGGAGAGAGCAGATTGGAGGAAGCTATATCTTGTGGGACTACTATTCTGGGAGGTTGGGTAGGGGAATAATGGGGGGAAAATGATTGTAACCCAAAATCTGGCGGAAATGAACGATGTAAAACAGAAGTTAATAAAGCATTTGTTAAAAAAAAAAAGAAATTAAGAAAACCATTGAATTAATAAATAAAACTAAGAGCTGGTTTTATGAAAAAATCAACAAAATTGATAGACCCTTAGTCAATATGATAAAAAAAAAGAAAGAAGAAAACCAAATTATGAGTATCAAAAACAAAAAGGGTGAATCTACCTCCAATGAAGAGGAAATCAAAAAAATAATGAGGAGTTATTTTTCCCAATTGTATGCACATAAATATGACAATCTTAGTGAAATGGATGAATATTTACAAAATCACAAACTGCCCAGATTAACTGAAGAGGAAGTGAATTACCTAAATAACCCCATCTCAGAAAAAGAAATCAAACAAGCCATCAATGAACTCCCTAGGTAAAAATCTCCAGGGCCAGATGGGTTCACTAGTGAATTCTATCAAACATTTAAAGAACAATTGATTCCAATACTCTACAAACTATTTGGGAAAATTAGTGAAGAAGGAGTCCTACCAAACTCTTTCTATGACACAAATATGGTACTGATTCCTAAATCAGGAAGAGATAAAACAGAGAAAGAAAATTATAGACCAATCTCCCTCATGAATTTAGACGCAAAAATTCTAAATAAAATATTAGCCAAAAGACTCCAACAACTTATCACAAAAATAATACACCCTGATCAGGTAGGATTCATTCCAGGAATGCAAGGATGGTTTAATATTAGGAAAACCATCAGTATAATTGAGCATATCAATAACAAAACTAGCAAAAACCACATGATCATCTCAATAGATGCAGAAAAGGCTTTTGACAAAGTACAACATGCATTCCTATTAAAAACACTAAAAAGTATAGGAATAAATGGAGCCTTCCTTAAAATAGTTGCTAGCATCTATCTAAAACCATCAGCAAGTATTATATGCAATGGGGATAAACTAGAAGCCTTTCCAATAAGATAAGGAGTGAAACAAGGGTGTCCACTATCACCCCTCTTATTCAATCTGGTACTAGAAACGTTAGCAGTAGCAATTAGAGAAGAAAAAGAAATCAAAGGAACAAATTAAGCAAAGAAGTGACCAAGCTGTCACTCTTTGCAGATGATATGATGATATACTTAGAGAATCCTAGAGAATCAAGTAAAAAATTACTTGAGACAATAAATAAATTTGGCAAAGTTGCAGGATATAAAATAAACCCACATAAATCCTCAGCATTCCTGTACATCTCTAATGAAACTCAACAGCAAGAGATAGAAAGAGAAATCCCATTTAAAGTCACTGTAGACATTATAAAACATTTGGGAATCTACTTGCCAAAACAAACCCAGAATCTATATGATCACAACTACAAAACACTTCTCACACAAATAAAATCAGATCTAAATAGTTGGAAAAATATCAATTGCTCGTGGCTGGGTCGAGCTAATATAATAAAAATGACAATTTTACCCAAACTAAACTATATATTTAGTGCCATACCAATCAATTTACCAAAAAACTACTTTCTAGAGTTAGACAAAATAATAACAAAATTTATTTGGAAAAACAAACGGTCTAGAATATCAAGGGAATTAATGAAAAGAAACGCTAGGGAAGGTGGACTAGCTATGCCAGATCTTAATCTGTATTATACAGCAGCAGTCATCAAAACTGCTTGGTACTGGCAGAGGTGTAGAGTAGTGGATCAATGGAATAGATTAGGCGCAGGAGACCCAGCAGTTAATGGATATAGTAATCTATTGTTCGATAAACCCAAAGACCAGTTTTGGGGATAAGAATGCACTGTTTGACAAAAACTGCTGGGAAAACTGGAATACAGTATGGCAGAAAGTGGGCATAGATCACTATCTAACACCATATACCAAAATCAAGTCTAAATGGGTGCATGATCTAGGTGTAAAGGATGATACTGTAAGCAATTTGGGAAAGCAAGGAATAGTTTACCTGACAGATCTGTGGAGAGGGGAAGACTTTAGGACCAAACAAGAATTAGAGAGCATTATAAATGCAAAATGGATAATTTTGATTACATTAAATTGAAAAGCTTCTGTACAAACAAAGCCAATGTAACCAAGATCAAGAGGGAGGTGGGAAATTGGGAAAAAATTTTTACAACCTGTGTCTCTGATAAAGGACTCATTTCTAAAATTTATAGAGAATTGAGCCAAATCTATATGAATACAAGTCATTCCCCAATTGAGAAATGGTCAAAGGATATGAATAGGAAGTTTTCAGAGAAAGAAATTAAAGATATCTACAAGCATATGAAGAAATGCTCTAAATCACTATTAATTAGAGAAATGCAAATCAAAACAACTCTGAGATACCACATCTCTCCAGTCAGATTAGCTAAGATGACAAAACAAGAAAGTGACAAATGCTGGAGAGGATGTGGGCAAATTGGAACGCTAATACATTGCTGGTGGAGTTGTGAACTTATCCAACCATTCTGGAGAGCAATCTGGAATTATGCCCAAAGGATTATAAATAATTTCATACCCTTTGACCCAGCCATACCACTCCTAGGGTTATATCCCAAAGAGATCATAGTAGTGGGAGGAAGAACCATATGTACAAAAATATTTTTAGCAGCCCTTTTTGTGGTTGCAAAGAATTGGAAACTAAAGGGGTGCCCATCAATTGGGGAATGGCTAAACAAGTTGTGGTATATGAATGTAATGGAATTTTATTGTGCTATAAGAAACGAGGAGGTGACGGATTTCATAATTACCTGGAGAGACTTATACAAACTGATGCTGAGCGAGAAGAGTAGAATCAGAAGAAATTTGTATACAATCACAGACATACCATATCTGTGACGACCAACTATGACAGACTGGACTCTTTTCAGCAATGCAGTGATATAAGTTAATCCCGAATGACTCAAGAAAGTGAGAAATGCGCCATCCAGAGATATAACTAGAAAGAACTGAGCCTGAATCCTGATGGAAGCAAACTAAATGATCTTGTTCTTCTCGTTGTTTGGTTTTATTTCTTCCTTACCATCTTTCATCCCACCTAGTACAATATGCCTTTGTAATTGGAATAATGTCTAATATGAATGCATTTGCAGACCCTATACTGTACTATATGCTGTCATGAGGGGAGAGGGGAGGGAAGTAAAGGAAATTTGAAAATCAAGGAACTATGGAATTGAATCTTGTTAACTGAAACTAAACTAATAAATTAATAAAATAAAATTAAAAAAAAATTCCTTCTGTAGGGCTGCAGGAGGGGGAAAAGAAATGAGGTGATAAAAGACCCCTGATCTTTTTTCATCTACTGTATTTTTTTTTTTGAGGAAAATAAAAAATCATGTAGGTTTGTTTACTTTTTTTTCTTCCCACAACTCCCTTCCCTCCAGGCTTTCATTTTTAAGGGGAAAACTGGGGACAGTTGGTATAAAATTTGCTCAGAATATACAAAAACAAACTTTCTCCCAAACTTTTCTTCCCCATACCAAAGTAAAACTCTATTAACAAAAACCCTAGTAATACTAGTCACTCTTTATACCAATAAAAGTTTAAAGTAAATTTCTTAAGTGCAATCCAGTTGATCTAGATAAGGTACCAGTTAGCTAAATTTAAAATATGATTTGATTACAACTTTCTTGACAAAAAAAGCAGGATCTCCCTTAAAGACAAATCTGTTTCATTGGCCAAATAATATGTTTTCATTTTTCTGTTTATTCATATCTTACTGTCTACCAACTTTTTGTCTTAACGTGAAGTGATGATAATGATTTACTTGTAAAACAGAGCAGAGAAAAAATACAAAACAACCTTGAATTCTATTCCTACCAGCCATAGTAGGTAGTCACTTTCAAACTATCCAGAAAAGCAAAGAAATAGTGATGAAACACTAAAGGAAGAACCACCATCATGGTAAAGAAATGACACCTTCAGATTTATGGCATATGTAGAAGAGAAGGAAAATAAGGTATGTGGAATAGAAAAGGTGCAGTAAGACGAGAAGAGGATGCAAAGAGAGAGGAAAAATAGAGGAGACACAGAGAAAAAGTACATTTGGTAGGAAATGGATGAATGCCACTAACTACCTCAAAAAGGACCCTAGATTACTTTATAAATACAGTGTCAAACCTACACCCCACAGAAAAAAGTTAGTCTTAGGATAACTGCTCCACAGAATAAGTGATAGGTCCACATATTTGTGTGATCCTTAATCTTGCCAGATTCTAGCTATTACTTTTCACCTTTCCCTAAATTTGACTGATGACTTACTATCCAAGCAACCACCAATCACTGACTAAGCCTTTGCCACAGGGGTGCAATCTGAGTGGCTGAGATATAATCAGTATAACCTACAGGTCTCCCTTGTGGCCATCTTGCCTTATTACATTAAGGGTTTAGTAATTAGTAATTAATGTGTTTGTTTGTTTTTTTTCAAATAAAAATCATCAGCTAATGATGTCGAGAGATACGAAACAAAATATAACTTTTAAGAGGAAAATATTAGGTCCTTTCCTCTGCAATCATAAGCAGATAAAATTCTCTTCTGCCGGGTATATTTCCTACATTTCTAGAAAGTAGGGCCCCTTGGTCCTAAATGATACCATTATCAATACTGCTATAAATAAGAAAATCTCAAGAGACTTTCTTGAAGCAAAATAAAACCTGACATACTTCTGATCATCAGTAATTTTTATATGCTGTTCCAATTGAAGGCAAATCAGTAAGGTCAACATGAACAACAGTGTTTGCTTGGGACTTATTTTTTTTTTGACAGTATTTCCTTGAGCATGGTTTATCTTGGGAATAGAAAATACTATGAAATGACTTTTTAAAAATACTTTACATCCCCAAGGCAAGTTCACTGATCTTCTTAAAAACTCATGCTAATTGATATTAAAAAGGAAATGGAAAAGGCCAAATCAAATAAAAGCTGCTGCATTTTAATCACAAAAGGAATAGATCATTTCATAGCAGCAGATACACTATGAGTCAAAGTATATCCACAAAACAATTAACATATGGCTAAGTCAACATAATGTATTTAGCCTGCAGTGCTGGTGCTAGTTGCCAGTTCTACGCACACATCTGCCATTTAAAAGGTGTTACTTGTATTTCTTCTTTAAGTCCAGGCTACAACAAATTTTTGTTGATCCCTGTTCTATTTGAAACCAAGAGTAATTGTAACAACTCATCTACCAACTATCTTCTTGCCAATTTAAGTAATATTTATTTCATGGCATGATTTTCACATCTAATTTACATTAAATCACCTCTACAAGCATTCTAATCACTGAGGAATGTCATTAGAACAACCTTATTTTCTTCATGAGTATTTCTTTTCAGAACTCCCTTACCCATAATGATTATGTAACCATTTTTAAATGTTGTTCCAGGTTTGGCAGGTGTTAAATTAGAGGCTTATTAGGTAAATCTTATGTAAATACTGCAGGGAGTAACAAAACCAGATTTTTTTCAGTTGTATAGCTGGCATACAACTCTCATGTCTCTTATTAGGTAAACAAGGGGAAATTATGTACCAGAGATTTTCATTTTCATTGGTCAATTGGACACTTATCTTATAAGCAAGAAAATTTCTAGTCTCAGTTTTTTTGAAGGACTGATTAGACTTTTAATTCCCTTTTTTAAAAAATCCATCCTGAATCTACTTTTTGGGAGGGGTGGAGAGCAAAAGTGATCATTTCTAGGGGCGGCTAGGTGGCGCAGTGAGTAGAGCGCCGGCCCTGGAGTCAGAAGGACCTGAGTTCGGATCTGGCCTCAGACACTTAACCCACACAAACAAAAACCTAGCCGTGTGACCTTGGACAACTTACTTAACCCCAATTGCCCTCCAAAAAGCCCCCCCCCCCAAAAAAAGTGATCATTTCTAAATGTCCCATCAAATTTTCATATGTAAGATCACAGGATTACAAATCCAGAAGTGGGAGACTATTAGTCCAAATTCTTCCTCTTACAGATGTGGAAACATCTGTAATGACAGGCCTGGGAGACTTAGTTATTTAATTTGCCCAAGATCACACAGGCTGTACTAGCACGAAAGATGGGATTTGAACTTAAGTCCTCTGGCTCCAGAATGAAATCTCTATTTTTTGCCTTTTCTTTTAGAGGGGGCAATTTGGGCTGAAGTGACTTGCCCAAGGTCACACAGTTTTGTGTTAAGTGTCTGAGGCCAGATTTGAACTCAGGTCCTCCTGACTCCAGGGCTGCTGCTCTATTTACTGAGCCACCTAGCCACCCCCTAGAGTCAAATCTCTTTCAACTATCATAGCATATTTATATATGATAAAAATACTATCATTGCTATTTTATGCTTATGTAAAAACCTCCAAGAATACACTATGGAAACAACAAGAACTCGTAACTATATCCAAATGTTTTTTAGAGCAACTCCTGAAAAAGTTTTGCCAAAATTTATTTACCAATTCAACAATGTGGAAAAATATAACCTCATGATCAGAGGCATGTTCAGTACAACAGAGCTAATACAGCAAACTGCAATATCAATAAAGATAGATACTCATTTATATCTACACACAATGCCTAGAAAATAGTTACTTTGTTGATGACACTATAAAGTAATGTGAAAAATATATTCTTTCACTGTAAACAAGCCACACAAAGGAGACCAATCAGGGGAAAACTGTCCATCCAGGAGTTTGGTAATACACTAAGAAAGTTCTTTTCTAATCGTAGTAAGTTTTATTTTATGAGGAACTGTAGTTTTAGCATATATTTGTGAATTTTTGTGTAGCCTAATTCTAATGTCTTCAAATTCTTTATCATCACAATTCAATTCTATAGACCATGAGCTATATTCTTCTCCATGTCTTCCTTAAGTTTCACTTTTAATATAATTTTTGATAAAAAAAGTTAAAAATAGCATCTTTTGTAATATAACTAAAAGGTCCACATTATGCCTGCATATCCAACTAACTTCCTCATTAAATTTGTTCTATTAATAGCATTTCATGGTCTTAACAATGCTCTGGTCCATAGTTTAAATCAACAAGCTAACAGTTACAGTCAAGAAAATGGGAAAATTATAAGATATTGCTGTGTTACACATGAGTGAGCCAGGTCTACAATTATCAAGCCATAGTATTAGATTTGCTATTTTCAGGTAAGCTCCTATTTCTAAAAAGTTCTTTCACTGAAAGTATATCAGTTGATGAAACCAATCAAAATTCTTTGTCCATCCCTGAATTAACTTAGTAAGGCACAAGGAAATTTGTAATGCCTTGGAAAGCTCTAGGATGATTATATTTTCCAATCACCAAAGGTTTTATTTTTATGTGAGCCTAGAGCATTAGCATGCTTAAGAACAGTTAATCTGCCCTTATTCTTCTTAAAACCAGCTGGCAATGGATTCACTTGTAGCTGATAAGGTAGAGCTTGACAAGCATCATTAAAATAGAAGTTTCTCCAGCATTGTAAAAATGTTCAGGGGATAAATTATATTCTACAATCAAATTTCTAAAAGAAATCAAGTAAAAAACCCCACAAAATTTTTTCTGTAATTTCATGGTCTGGTAAACTTGAACATCCTCTTTAGAAAAATGCACAGTAGGGACAGCTAGGTGGCGCAGTGAATAGAGCACCAGCCCTGGTGTCAGGAGGACTCAAATTCAAATCTGACCTCAGACCCTTAACAGTTACTAGCCATGTGACCTTGGGCAAGTCACTTAACCCCAATTACCCTCCCTTCCTCTCTCCAAAAAGAAAAAAAAAGAAAGATGCACAATGAAGTGCACTAATTTATAACATTTATTATTTAAAAGTATTTATAAATATTTATATTTACAAAAATCTTTTTACCAAATACTGGGATACAGCTTTCTGAGTGTTTCCCTAGAAACTACATCTTGGAATATGCTTTTTTTTCATTGATTCTGTAATGTCAACTGGACAACCGTTTCAGTACCCCAAACTCAAAATATCCAAAATTATTGGACATTATATGTCCTTTCCTGGACCCTCATCTACTCCTCTCTCAATTCTCGTGACCTATAATACACAATGGAATTATTGCTCTTGTTCTGACTCTTGCTTCCTGGATTTCTTATCATTTTAATACACGTTAGTTTAAACTTAAACCTGACCCTCGTCTAAACCTTCCTGATTTTTAATGTATGTAATGGTGCTACCATTCTTCTAGTTACTCAGTTTTAAAATTCAAAATTTCAAAGACACCTGATTCTTTGTTTTCCCTCAGGCCCTATGATATCCAATTAGTAACCATGTCTTAAGGCTTCTCTCTCTATAACATATTACATCTGTTCTCTTCTCTCCATTCAAAATGACACATCCCTGGTTCAGGCTCTCATCATCCTTGGATAATGTACTGGATTGACATAAACACAAACGAGTACTTGACTACTCTATTTGCCTCCTAACAGATCTCCCTAATCTGAAAGTCCCTCTTCTGTAACATATCCTTTCACATGGCTACTAAAATAATCTTCTGAAGAGATCAGGCTGACAATGCCATATTCTTCTTCAAAATTCTTCAACAGCTTCCTAATGCCTTTAGGAAAAAATATAATACATATATATAATATAAATATAATATATAAAATACAAAATCCTCAACCTTTTAGCTGAAATCACCATTAATCTGAGTTAAAACTAGTTTCCCCAACATATCTCATATTATTCTCTTTCACATATTCCAAGTTCTAGCTACAGACTACTAGCTGTTCCTGAAACTTGACACATCATTGCCCACTTCCACACATTTATTTAAGAAGGCTATCTCCCCATTCTCTCCCCACCTGCTTAAAATGTACTCTTTCCTCCTCCTAGTACATTCTACTCATTCTATAGATGAAGAAAATGGCACAAGTGACTTAACAGAGGTTCCCTGGATAGTGAAAGAGAAAATGAGATAAAGGAGAAAAGAGGCTTTAAAAGTAAAAAGAAAAAGGGTGAGGAGTTTGTCTGATATGACAAATCTTAAAAATAGAAGCAAATAAGCTAGCTAAATCTTTGTCAAGTTATTAATCAGTCTTTTGATGAAAGCAGAGCTGCCTATTATAAATATACCATATAGAATTTCCTCTACAGAAAGGAATATGAGCAACAGAACAGCAATTAATAATCATCTGTCCATTCTGATTTGGGCTCAACAGCTAAGATTAAAAGAAAACTGTGAAGTCTCAGCCTAATCAGTCTTAATGATAGTCTAATCAGTAATCAGTCTGACTTCAAAGAATGTGAAGTGATAACCAGCTTATTACAATTCAAAAGGTACAGATATTCAGTCCTAAATTTCCAGAAGTGATCATTAAAAAAGAAAAAAATCAAATCCTACTAGATAAATGGAGTCATCTCTTTTAAAAGTTGCAATAGAAATTGTATAGGAGATATAAGGCAACAATTAATTCAAAATTTAAAAACAACAAAAATACTCCAAACAAAAGAATGTCTTAAATGCTGCACTTAAAATGCACAGCAACTTACAACCAAGAACATAACAAGATGTCATCTAGGGCTGGTATATTTTGCCCTAATATCATCCAGTGTTTTTTTTTACCTCTCTTCAAATCTACCAGATTCACTAAGTAATAAATTATTTCAAATTAGTAAATTAGGCATAAAAGAATGGAATTAAAACTTTCATGTCAATATACTATCACCTAGAGCAGCAATCTACTAAACAGAATCACAGACATACACACACACATACACTCCGCGCCCCCCCCCCGCAGTATGGACTTAAATTCCTTGAAGAATACTGTGCCCAAGTTGCCCTCATAACATCCCTGGCTGTACCCCTTCCCAACCCCACTATGGAGGTCTCAGAGCACCAGGCAAGGGGCAAGCTGCCCTGGTATGTTTTATTTGTAATCCCTACCTCCCTCTTTGTGTTCCCTTGGGCGTTTCTGGTTAAATCACCTGGTCTTCCTTTGAACATTCCGAATAAAAGAGATTATTGTTTTCAGGTCTGACAGGCTCATCTAATTCATTTGCAAAGCTCCTTCTAGTAAAAGCAATAAACCCCAAAAGACTCAAACAATTCTGGGAGCAGAAATGAGCAGTGAGAAGATAATGTATTGAATTATATTTGGGAAACTATACAGTATTATATGTACAAGGGTTTCTTAAGTCAAATCTCAGATGAGCAAATTTTCACTTTTTTTCTTTCTTTGCAAGGAAATGAACATAACAAGGGCTGGTAAGGATATATTTGCCAAAAATCTTATAAATCTAATCAAAAGGCTTTAAATGTGAAAAGGAAGACAGGGAGAGAGAGAGAAATTTACTTAAGTGTATCCCCCAAGCTGGACACCAATGTAGAAGAAAGAATAGCAGTAAGGATGCTCAGAGGTTCTCAGGAGACAAAATCCAAGAAAAGAGCTAGCAATAAATCCCATGGCCTCAGATAGCTATACATAACTACACAAAATATAAAAAATGAGCTAGAGATCCTAATGTGAGAAGGCAAACAACCTCATAGTGATCACTGGCACTTGATGAGATAAGATTCATTACTAAAATATGGCTCTAGAAAGACATACCTTATTTAAAATAAAGGATATATAAACAGTAGAGCAGAAAAGCATTGTGTATGAAGATGATAAAATGATAAGAAATCCAGGAATCAAGCGTCAGAACAAGAGCAATAATGCCATTGTATATTATAGGGTCACCTGAATTAAGAGAGGAATAGATGAGGGTCCAGGAAACATCATAAGCATGCCACAAAGGTATGATACACCTAATAATTTCATCCTTCCAAAGGTAAAGGAATAATAAGGGGAAATACTATTCTCATCAAAGAGGAGGAACTTGTATGGGTTAGAAATGATGACAACCTTAAGAAGGAAAATTATCACTCCAAATATTCTGATTTTTATTTGTAATCTTTTTACTGGTAGATGGCCTTGCCTCAGTGTTGTTGGCTGCTAACTTATCAGGGTGGAGGCTGCTGAAGGCTGGGGTGGCTGAGGCAACTTCTTAAGATGACAATGAAGTTCATTGCACTGACTCACTCTTCCTTTCACAGCAGCAGCTGCTCCCTACATCACTAATTTCTATCCTCACAGAGGACCTTCCCTTCTATTTTATAAAGAAAATGGAGAAGTCTTTTAAGTTGCTTCTTCTCTCCTATTCCATATTTCAAAATTTCTATATGCATAAAGTTCCTCATTTATTCATCCTTCGTTCTAGTCTTTTAGGCAAAGGTGGGTTATCTTCTTGCCAAGGACAGCTGACCCACCACTTTTAATATTGTATCACCTTACATCTCCTTCCTTAAATGGTACCTTTTTCCCTTGGCTAATGTCCTACTGTCAAAACTTGAAAAAAAAACAATAAACTTTTAGTTGACTGCCATTTTTTTAAGCTATAATCTTATCTTTTTTCCACAGCCAACCTACCCTACTTAAAGACCTCCCTAAAGAGTCACCTACCCTCTTTCTACTTATTTACCTTCCACCACTTCTTTATTAACTCTTTTCAATATAAATTCCAATATCATGACTCAAACAAAATGGTATCTCAAAGGTCACTAATGATTTCAACTATTAAATCAGGTAGCCTTGTCTCCATCATCACTCATCTTGACTGATGTCAATCACCCTTCCTCCTGGATGTTATTTCTTCCCTTGGCTCTATGGCACTGTTCTTTTTTCCTTCTTGTCTTAAGTCTTCTCAGTCACCTTTGTTCAATCACCATTCAGTTCCCACTTCGTGGGATGCCCCCCAGAGTTCCATCTGGGCCCTTTTATTCTTACTTCTCTACGTCTTATCAACAATCTCATCAAATTTCACGGGTTTCAATTAGTATCTTCACAAAAGTCTAAAATCTATATATTTTGCCCTAATTCTCCTCTGAAACTCCAGTCTACTCCCAAATCTATATATTTTACAATAATGTGCGTGCTTGAGATAAGATCACTAATTTAGACTGTTAGAAAGAATTCTGGATGTCTTATCTACACCTTGAATTTAACATATCTAAAATTGAACTAAGTATCTTTGCAGTTAAATAAATAGAGTCTGCCAAATTTCCCTATTTCTGCTAAGGGCACCATCTTTTCAACAAACCAGTTTGACTTTTCCTCATTACTCCCCATATCAATTTAATTCCATTAGTATTTATTAATTTGCCTAAGTGGAAGGTACTGTGTATCTATTCAATTAGTTGCCATGTCTTGTAGATTCTATCTTTCTAGCTCTACAAGCAAGCCCCTTCTTCTCTCACACTGTCGTAATTAACTTTCACTGTACCATAATTGCTTCCAAACTGATCTGCCAATTTCCATTTCCAATCCATAGTCCATAAAACTGCCAAAGTCATCTTCCTAAGGGACAGGTCTGACCATGTCACTCCACTGCTTAAAAGACTTCTATAATTCCCTATTGCTTCTAAGATAAAATATAAAAACTTTAGTCTAGCATTAAAGCTTTCAACAATGTGGCATCAACCTACCTTTCTAGACTTATTTCCTATTATTTCCATTCATATACTCTATATTATAGCCAAATGGCTGGTTAATCCTTCCTAAAATTCAATATTCCATCTTATATCTAAGTCTTTGTACCGGCTTTCTTGCCATTCTTGGATTATACTTCTCCCTCTCAGACTCCTTAACTTCTTTGAGAGCTCATCTCAAGGTTTAACTCTTACAGGAATGTCTTTCCTCATATTTCAATTTTTAATGCTCCTTCCCCCTCCAATTATCTTGCATTTAGTTATCTGTACAGATGTTTCATCCCCTACTTAAATGTAAGCTCTTAAAAGAAAAGACAATTTTCTTTTTTTTCCCCTATTGTCTTCCCAGCAACTGGTATAGTGCCTTCAATAGAACAGGTACTGAATAGATGTTTGTTGAATTAAATGAAATTTAAAATGTATAATAGTGGGATGACAAAATTATTTTCAAGATCACCTCATGCCCTAAAAATCTATAACTAATAAATGGAGGTTAAAATTTTAGTTTTTATTGGATCCTGCAAAGCCCAAAGACATTCCAACTGAAGTAATTTTCTCAATTCTTACAAATCTGGAATGGCTCAAATGATATAAACCCTTTATATGTAGGGATAATTTTACATTTTGTATTTGCATCCCCAACACTTAACACACCATAAGCACCTAATAAATGCTTATTACTTGACTGATTGGATAATTTTAGTTTCTCAAACTGGCTGACTAAAATATCTCCATATGATACATATTGAATGTATCTGATTTCCTTGGTGCTGGTTCTCCCAATGCCAACTCAGATCATAAGTGCTCTGTTTCAATTGAAGCTTTTATGTTTCAGTGGTCAAAAAATATTATCATCTTGTACCCTATGACATGATAGTAAACCTCTCTGAATTTAGGTATGCTAGTCTTCACATGATCGATTCATAGTGTTTCAAAATACAATTAGTTGGAACTTTTTTAGATTGGTGAAAAGTGCTCTACTAGAAGAAAAAAATGTGACCAACAACAACTGAGCCATGGCAAGAAATAATGGGTCAATTATTACTGAATTGTATAAAATGCTACAAACCTAATTCAGAGAAATATGGAAAGACTCGTAAAAATTTTAAAAAGAGTAATGTAAAAAGAAAATATACACAATGCCTTCAGCAATAAACAAGTACTTATTCAGCACATATTCCAGCACTATATAAACTAAGCCAATAGGAAGAGTAGTAACACTGGTTAAATAAAAGCAATCAATCATAATATCTATTGCCAAAATGATTTATTCCTTCCTATAGGTGCTGATCAAACTTTTCTTGGGGAACAAACTTTGTAAAAAATTTTAGTAGGGGGTGGCAGATGTTTATTGGGAAGTTATCTTTTCTGTCAAAACCAAATATATCAATAATGCATTTTTTAATTCAAAAATCAGATCACTGATTTTAAAAAAATTAAATTTATGAAAACATAAAAAAGACTTCTAGAATTAATCAAAACTTTTCAAAATCAATATGGATTTTCTGCAATACATAAAATATTACTTAAGAAGAAAAAATCTCAGGGGGCGGAGCCAAGATGGCAGAGTAGAAACAGCTCATCCAAGCCACTCTGCCCCCAGATTCCCCCCAAACGATGTAAAAGGGGACTCTGAACAACTTCTGGAGCCCCAGCACCCACAGAAAGACACAGAGAAGCTAAAGGCCCGCTGAGGACAGCCCAGCAGCCCTGCAGGAAGGACCAGCGCAGTGGTCTGGGACCTGGCAGCGTGCAGCGCGCAGAGCGCAGGAGCCGAGCTGAGCCGAGCCCAGGTCCGCATGAGCTGAGGTTTTAGCCCCAGGGCGGCAGGGCCAGCAGCCAGCTGGAGGAACCCCAGAACACCAGGAGCTGTGGCGACTCCAGAATTATCAACATAGACATGCCTAGGACAAAGTAAGAGGTTAGTGTCCTATGGACTTTGGGACCTGTATTTGGGGAATGCGTCAGCTCCCTCCCTGGGGGCTAGAAGCCACTGAGGAGACACGCCATTTTGTAGTTTTCAGAGGCATTTCCGGCTCCCAGCCTACAAATCGTGGGGAGATCCAGCGATCAGTCTTGGGGGGTAATCGCTCTTGCTTTAACCTCCCTGGATCTGGATTGTAATCTAGGGTGGAAGTTGTGGGTGGGTTTACAGCTTGCCAGAAACGGAAGTTGCCCCCCACACGTTCGGGACGAAAATTCCTCTATCTGGCCTTAAAGCCATAGTGTGGCAACAAGCCCAAAAGTCAAGTAATTAATGGCAACATGCCAAGGCAAAGGAAACAGAAAAATGCAACCCTAGACTCCTATTTTGGGGGCATAGAGCAGGAAAAGGACTGTGAGGTCAGAAGTCCTGCTCCAAAAGCCCCAGGGGAAAACATGAGCGGGTTGCAGGCCATAGAGGACCTTAAAAAGGACTTTAAAAATCAAATAAGAGAAGTGGAGGAAAAATTGGAAAAAGAAATGAGAAGGATGCAGGAAAAGTATGAAATGAGGGTCAACAGCCTGACTGAGGAAAACAACACCTTAAAAAATAGACTAGCTCAAATGGCAAAGGAGGCCCAAAAGGGCATTGAGGAGAAGAATGCCTTAAAAAGTCGAATTTGCAGATGGAAAAAGAATCTCAAAAGTTCACTGAGGAGATTCATTCCTTCAGAGTTAGACTGGAGCAAATGGAAGCTAGTGACTTTATGAGAAATCAAGATGCTGTTAAGCATATCCAAACAAATGAAAGAATAGAAGGCAATGTGAAATATCTCATGGGAAAAACCACTGACCTGGAGAATAGATCCAGGAGAGACAATTTTAAAATTATTGGACTACCTGAAAGCCATGATCAAGGAAAGAACCTAGAAATCACCCTTCAAGAAATTCTCAAGGAAAACTGCCCTGATGTTTTAGATCCAGAGGGCAAAATAGAGATTGAAAGAATCCACCGATCACCTCCTGAAAAAGACCCCGAAAAGAAAACTTCCAGGAATATTATAGCCAGGTTCCAGAATCCCCAGATCAAGGAGAAAATACTACAAGCGGCCAGGAAGAAACAATTTCAATATTGTGGAAACACAATCAGAATAGTCCAAGACCTGGCGGCTTCTACACTGAGGGATCGAAGGGCATGGAATATGATATTCCAGAGGGCAAAAGAACTGGGAATGAACCCAAGGGTCACCTACCCAGCAGAACTGAGTATTTTGTTTCAGGGGAAAATATGGTCATTCAGTGGAATAGAGGACTTTCAAGCATTCTTGAGGAAAAAACCAGAATTGAATAGAAAACTTGACACCCAGACACAAGAAGGAAGAGATGCCTGAGAAGGTAATCAGGGAAAAGAAATCAAAAGGAACTTATCAAAGTTGAACTATTTACATTCCTATATGGAAAAGCAATGACTGTGACTGATGATATCTTTCTCACTATGAAAATAATGGAAGAAGGGGGTGTGGTCATATGAATACATATGTGAATGTGTGTGTATATGGTTACAGTTATATATGGATAGAGGGCATAGGTTGAATTTATTGGGAAGGGAGAATACTCAAGGGATGAAATTATGAGGTGAGAGAGGAAAGTGGCAAGAGGAGATGGGGAGAGACAGGGTAGGGTAAACTATCTCATGTGGCAGAAACAAGGGGAAGTGGCTGCAGAGGAAGGGAAGAATAGGAAGGCAAAAAGGCAAAACCACATTCTCATTGAATTTGGTTCAGGGAGAGAATGACATACATACTAAATGGGATATCTCAACCTGCAGCAGAATAGGGGGAAGGGGGATGAGAGGAGGGATGATGAATAGGAGGGCATCCTTGGGGGGAGGGGAGGTTGGAAGTACCCAGTATAGAAGAGGGACAGGATCATGTTGGGAATGGACCAGGTGGGGGGTGGGATGAGTGGGAGGGAATTATAAGCAGCCTTGTACAATATATCTACTGTGATAATGTTTTGCATAGCTAGACATGTACAACATATACTGAATTACTTATCTCCCAAGAGGGAATGGGTGACAAGGGAGGAAGGAAATGGATCTGAAATTTGAGGTCGTAACATTAAATGTTTCAAATATATATAAATACTATTATTAATACTCTTTTGCTTGTAATAGGGAGATAAGATGTGCAGGCATTGGGATGCAAAGACTCACCTTCCTCTAATGGAAAAGTCGATGGGAGTATGGGAGAGAGCAGATTGGAGGAAGCGATATCTTGTGGAATTACTATTCTGGGAGGTTGGGTAGGGGAATAATGGGGGGAAAATGATTGTAACTCAAAATCTGGCAGAAATGAATGATGTAAAACAGAAGTTAATAAAGCATTTGTTTAAAAAAAAAAAGAAGAAAAAATCTCTGTATAAGTGTGTTCTCTGGTACTGCCACATACACATTTTTAATTTGAACATACCTACCAGTGATAGTTTTGGGCTTTTTTGCCATATACTCCTTCCATTTCCTTGTACTCAGCTGGCTTGGTGGTGGAGTAAGTATATTACTTACACTACAAGGTAAAACAAAGAGCGCTCCAACCTGAAAGGACAAAATTCAGCATAATGAATATTATTCAAGTGCTCATCCACTAAGAAAAAAACAATTCATGCCATAATATTCAATTCACTTATCTAGTCAATATTCATTCAGTTGTTACTGTTTATTTTTTCCACCTAGAAAAAATAGGCTACAGCATTTCATTTGTTACTAAAATTTGCAATCTTGGGATGTGCCTAGATCCAAAGTTGCATGTAAAATCTTAGGTAGGAAGTAAAATCAGTTCTAATGTTTGCAAAATGTGGAGAGACTTTTGAAATTAATTTGACTCGATTATATTGTGCTGTATGTAGAACAACTCTTAAAGATAATCAAGATACTTTAGCCATACTGAGTTAGGTGGTAACAGAATATAATAGAACAGGTGCTGCGAAATGTGCCAGGGCTTTTCATTTATTTCTGACCATGGTACATAAGACTATGTGGACCTAAGTCCTCACTTTCACCACATGATTAATTACTGGCATTCAAATCTGAGAACTCCAATTTATTTTTAGATATTTACTTTCTCTCTATAAATGGCAATTAGGCCGCTATTAAGTGTTAAAAACAATACACTTAAAAAATACTTTCGTGAAAATGTCTTGCCTCAAACATCCTAAAGGTACAAACTTTTGTAAATACCTTAAGAGTAAACTACTTTCATGGAATTTCAGCTTATTTATTTTTAGGCCTTGATAACAAAAATACTTTATTTACCCTACACTAATAAGATTGATTAGATTTACTTTATATTGTGCTATCATTTCTAGAAAGTCTTCAAGTATGGTTCAAGTGACAAATAGTATCTGCTTTCCATAGCCCAGCATTTCTAAGTACAGACACAAATTCTTTAGTCATACATAGCAACTCCTAAAACAATAATACAAAATGGATCTCAGTCCTGTGTAGCTAGCCCCCATTTGCTTTTCATAGCAGAATGGAAGAAAATGGGGCAAAAGGTCTAAGAACCAAATTTTTTTTAGACCATCAATTAATCAGCATCTATTAAGCACCTTCTGTGTGCTAGCACACGAACTGTGCTAGGCTCTAAGGATACAAATACAAAGTGTTTAATTAATTAATCATTTTCACTCATCTGAAAACTCCAATTTATCTTTAGATATTTTCTTTCTCTATAAATGCCAATCAAGTCTATCTATTAAAGGTTAAATATAGTACTTTTTGAAATCTTTAATAAATTAAGCTCCCTACCCTAAAGAAACCAGCATTCTGGATGGAGTATATAAAGTATATATAATACATAAATAAGATAAGGGAATCAAGCAAGCAAGGCTTTATGTAGAAGGTAGCAGCATTTGATCAAAGGTCGTAAGGAAAGAAGGTATTTTAAATAAGTTGGGAAGGCATTCCAGGAAATGGGTGATAGGATAAAGAAACAGACATATAGGATGGAATGTTTTTTTATGAGGAACATCAAGAAAGTCAGTCTAGATAGACCTGTAGAGTAAGAGAAGGGGAAATATATATAACCCAAGGTTTGAAAAAAAATAATAATAGTCATGATGACAATGGTGGTCCTTCCTTGTCAAACACCAACATCATAAATGAGTGATGTCTTGACTTGCTTGTGAATTGGAGGCAGTCACACAAAGTCATTCATTAGCCTCACTCTCTTGCAGTGTCATCAAAATCCAGTGACAAGACAAAAGTCAAGATAACTAGCAATGGCCTGAATAGCCATTGGAACAAATTATTTTCATCCACCCCTTGTGGAAAAAGTCTTCATATGCTTGGGACAGACATGCCCCTAGCTCACTAACAGGTTTGAGGCCTGTCTACCAAGACAGTTTTACTGGAGTGTGGCCACTGCACCTGCTACAGCTTCTTGGAGTGACAGGTGAGAGTTATGTAGCACTTATAATGAGCCAGGCATCCAGGAGTGGGAAATCTGGGGCCTCCTAGGTCCTTGGGTGTGGCCTTTTGACTGAGTCTAAATTCTAGAGAACAAACCCTTTTATTTAAGGGAGTTTATTCTCTGAGGTTTGGATTCAGTCAAAGAGCTGCACTTGAGGACCTAGAGGGTCACAGGTTCCCCACCCCTGTGCTAAGTGCTTTACAATTATTACCTCATTTGATTCTCACAAAAACCCTAGGAGGTAGGTGCCATTGTCTTCATTTTATAGATGAGTGAAAATTGAGACTAGGAGACTTTACCAGCTAATAAGTGTCTCAGATTAAACTTGAACTCAGGTCTTCCTGCCTCCAGGCTCACTGCTCCAGCCATTTCACCAGCTAGCTGCCTTGGAGCCGCCAAGTGAAGGGCATTAAAAGCTGAACAAAGGAATTTATATATGATTAGGAGGCCATCAGGAGCTACTAGAATTTACTGATGGTCAAACCTGTATTTTAGGCAAATCATTCTAGTACCTGTGTGGAGGAGAGACTGAATTGGGAAAACTTTAAACAGGTATACTAAATAGGGGATTACACTCAGGTAAGAAATGATGAGAGCCTTAACTAGGGTTTGGAAATGTGAGCAGAGAATAAGACGTACTCAAGAATAAGAAATGACGCAGCCCTCCCTGTCTGGAAGGCACTCCCTCCCTCCTCATCTTAACAGCTCTGGATTCACCCAGTACAAAATGAGGCCTTTGCTAAGGCCTTCAATTTGAAGCACTCCCTCATTCTTTATATTACTATGTATAACTTTTGCATGAATGCCTACCCAGTGTCTTGCACATGAAAGGTATATAATAAAGGAAGGGACTTAAACCTTTAGCTCTGTGACTCATGCCCTGATTGGTAGCTAAGTGCCTCCCCCAGCTGCCTTGTATCTAGCTGGCTCTAGACACATTTCATTTTCCACCCTCGCTATCTATCTTCTTGCTATCCATCCTGCCACTACACACATACTCCTACCCCTTGTCTGGTTAAGAAACCATAATGAAATCAATACTGCCATTATTCCTGGAAAGAGGATGATGCCAATCTCCTCCCTCTAAAAGATTCTAAGTTACCAGAGTGCAGGATTGTCTCATTCTTCCTTTATTTGTTTCCCTAGCACTTCTTAGCACACTACTTAATGTTATTTTTATTCATTCAAAATAACTTTTTAAAAATGAATTCACAACTCTAACCTATTAAAAGAGGAACAAATATTCCTATGAACCTGAAGCCAATTCTAATATAGGCATTGACAAAATTAGAGAGTAGAAAACAGTGGCAGTTCAGCAAAACCATATAGAAAGCACAATTGAAAAGTCTATCTTTCCTATACCCCACCATTCTACCAGAGATAATCGTCACATAGTAAAATGAATATCGAAAAAGAGAATTTCTATTTTATTGTCATAATACCTAAAACAAAGAAAAAAAAATAGCCCGACAGTGAGAAAATCAATGCATACTAAAATGACAAAATTATAAAATGATTTCATTCTCACAAAAATATATAATCTAGAAATTAAAGATATCTATAAGCATATGAAGAAATGCTCTAAATCACTATTAATTAGAGAAATACAAATCAAAACAACTCTGAGATACCACATCTCTCCAGTCAGATTGGCTAAGATGACAAAACAAGAAAGTGACAAATGCTGGAGAGGATGTGGGCAAATTGGAACGCTAATACATTGCTGGTGGAGTTGTGAACTTATCCAACCATTCTGGAGAGCAATCTGGAATTATGCCCAAAGGATTATAAAGAATTTCATACCCTTTGACCCAGCCATACCACTCCTAGGGTTATATCCCAAAGAGATCATAGTAGTGGGGGGAAGAACCATATGTACAAAAATATTTTTAGCAGCCCTTTTTGTGGTTGCAAAGAATTGGAAACTAAAGGGGTGCCCATCAATTGGGGAATGGCTAAACAAGTTGTGGTATATGAATGTAATGGAATTTTATTGTGCTATAAGAAACGAGGAGGTGACTGACGGATTTCATAATTACCTGGAGAGACTTATACAAACTGATGCTGAGGGAGAAGAGTAGAATCAGAAGAAATTTGTATACAATCACAGACATACCATATCTGTGACGACCAACTATGACAGACTGGACTCTTTTCAGCAATGCAGTGGTGTAAGTTAATCCCGAATGACTCAAGAAAGTGAGAAATGCGCCATCCAGAGATATAACTAGAAAGAACTGAGCCTGAATCCTGATGGAAGCAAACTAAATGATCTTGTTCTTCTCATTGTTTGGTTGTACTTCTTCCTTACCATATTTCATCCCACCTAGTACAATATGCCTTTGTAATTGGAATAATGTTTAATATGAATGCATTTGCAGACCCTATACTGTACTATATGATGTCATGAGGGGAGGGGGGAGGGAAGTAAAGGAAATTTGAAAATCAAGGAACTATGGAATTGAATCTTGTTAACTGAAACTAAACTAATAAATTAATTAAAAAATAAAAAAATATATATATATAATCTAAATTTTCTATATTTCATTTTAAACTGGTCACTTTCCATGTACAGAGTGTTTAGAATAAACACAGGCAAAGTTTAGAATACCTAAAAAAGATTTATTCATATAACTTAGCCTAGATGGTCTGCCATGTCCCTTTCAACTCAAAGATTCTGTTAAAGTACAAAATGTATATAGGGATAATATGAACCTGAAAACATTTTTAAGCAAAAAGTTGAAAAACCAACATATAATCATGCCCATCCACACCTTAAAGCTTAAAATTTTTACATAAATTTTTATACCTTGCCACAGAGAGATGAAATCTGTTCCAACAGCAGCTGGGAATTCTCCTTTGTATTGTTTCTTGTCAATCCTCTGTACTTAGCTGTTAAAGTCATGGTGGAGCAAAAGTTTCATTGCCATTAAAAAGTTTTTTTATAGGAATATCTCCTCAGTATTTAAAAGATTCCATAAATTCATAGCTTTCAAAGGAATCTCCTCTTTCCTTGTATTTTAATTTCTTAACAGAGAAAAGCATTTCTTTTGCAATTATTAAAAACTGATGAAGAAACAGCACTGGTGTATATAAAGGTTATCAAAGATTTTTGGAGCTGATATGCATAAAGGTAATATTTACTATTTACATAAGCAGTTTAGAACTATTTCTTTCAGCCAAATCTTTAGGGCCCCATTTTCATCTCACTATATAATGAAGCAACAGAAAGAGTGCTAGATACAGAATCACAAGTCCCAAGTTTAAATCCTGGATCTGCCACTTACTATCTGTGTAACTTTGTGCAAGTCACTTAATCACTCTAGACCTTCCATCTGTAAAAGAGGTAGGAGGAAGGGGGTTTATACTGGATGTCTGATGAGGTCCCATCCAGCTCTAAATCTTTAATCCTATGATCTCTTTCATGCAATGGAACAAGAAAAGGTAAATTAAAAATAGATACTATATATGGGTATGTGTGTGCAAAACAGAATTTATCATTTTAAAATTCAACAAATACTTCTTTCCATATATGGATTAGTTGCCCAATATGCCTGCAGGTTTCCAAAGTTGTCTTATGATTTCAGGATCTTCTGTTTCCCACTACTAGCTTCTCTGCATCTTCCTGAGCTTCTGGCACTTTCTCAGAACCTTGGCTCTGCTACCTTCTGCTGGCTGAGTGACCCTGAGTAAGGTATGCAGTCGCTTAAATGTCATTCTTCTCATCAATAAAATGGGGTATAATATTTCAATTAACTAGCTCGGTGTTACTGCAAAAAACAGTACTCTGTACACCTTAAGGAACTATAAGAATATGGGATGCTCTTATTTTGGAGGATAAGATGGTTAAATAATCACAGTGTGGGAGATATCTAGGATAAGTTATATAAAACAGAATTTGCACATTGAACATGCTAGTGACTAAGAGTCTAATTCCCCAGGAAAAAAATGGAGAGAAGCAGAAGGTTAGTCTACAGATGAGTATTCTCACATAGCTTAGACAGACATTCATTCTAAGAAAGATATTCCCATTGGTAGTTGTCAAGCTTGGTGCACTTAACTCATCTTACAGCACTTAATTCATATATACACTCATATATATGTATGTTTGTGTATGTATGTATATAATCACAATTTTTCATATACATAAAATATCAAAATTATGTATCTGTATATATGTGTATGTGTATATATGTGTGTATATATATGTATATATACACACACATTCATATATATATGAAAGAAATTATTTGGAGTTAGAATGGTAACCATGAGTACAAAGAAAGAAATGGATGCAAGATATTTCCTGAAGGTAGAATCAACAAGACATAGGAACTGATTGGCAATGAATGCTAACATGATAATGATATTGTAATATGTGTAAATATAATTCATTATATATACACATGTATTCAATCCCTAATAGGTATAAATACAAAAGACACTTCTTATTCTCAAGGAATTTAATAGGAAAATAATAATAAGCTCAGTACACAAATAACTGATACAAGATATCACATAACAAATGACCTAAGAATGGTATAAATGGGACCCTGTTGGGTGAAAGAAATCACTTCTAGAAACAGCATTTAACCTAGGCCTTAAAGGAGGTACATAACATTAACAGTCAGACAAGAGAGTGTATGCCAGCTGTCTTTGGCCAAGTCACTTAACCATGAGGCAACATGAGGAACCAGTGCAGTACAATGGAGGAAAAGCAACAGTTAAAAGAAGCCCTGTGGACTCCAAGCAAGACAAAGCATAGGAAGTAGTAAGGAATAAAAACAGAAAGGAAAGCTGAGGGGGCAGAAGAGGAAGGCTTTGACTATCAGCCTAATGAGATTAGACTTTATTCCACAGACATCTGAAATGTCCAAAAGATTTTAAAGCAGGGGAATGGTGACACAACTAATACAACAGGCCTCAACTGCCAATCGACTGTCCCTGCACAAAATCTCTTGCATCCATCCATCTCTTTCTTAGGCCTCACAGGGCCACCACTCTAGTATCAATCTTACCACTTCTCACTGAGGCTACTGCAGCAACCTGACTGTCCCTTCTCCCATCCATCCCCACTCAGGTACTAAAATAATATTCTGAAGTTCAAGTTTGATCAAGTTACTTGCTCAAAAGCCCCAGGGGCTCTCTCATCTCTAGGACAAAATACAAATTCCAATTTAGAACTTAAAGTCCTTCACAACTTGGCCCAAGTTTACATTTCCAAGTTTATTACACATTACTCATCACCAGGAACTTAATGAGCCAACCAAACTGGCCTTGTTAATTCTCTACATGCAACATTCCACCTTCCATCTCCACAACTCACAGATTTTCCCCAATTCTAACATATACTCCTAAACTCCACCATTAGACTTCCTAGCTCAATGCTCAGTACCAGCTCTTAACATGACACATTTTCTGACCTCCACAGTGGCTAGTACCTCCCTCTCCAAATGACCTTTTGCTTGTTTGTATACATTTGATATAAAATTATTTGCACCTACTATTTTCCCCAAATAGAATGTAAGCTCCTTGAAGGGAGAATGTCACTTTTTATCCCTATATCCTGAGCACCGAGAAGTTCCTGGCCTATAATGCTTGCTAACTGATCAATCTAGTGTAGGGAACAGGTGGATTAGACAGGGGAATAATTGGAGACTGGGAGAATGATGAGGAGGCTCTTACAACAATCTAAGGGACTGGGCTAAAGTTGGTGGCAGTGAAAATAAGAGATGCAAGAATTATTGTACTAAGGAAGAAATTAACACCTAGTAAATAATTAGATTTAAGAAATGAGAGAGGGGGGCAGAGCCAAGATGGTGTAATAGAAACAGCACATCCAAGGCACTCTCCCCCCAGATCACCTCCAAACCATCTAAAAGGGGGCTCTGAACAACTTCTGGAGCCCCAGCATCCACAGAATGACACAGAGAAACTAACCTCCCGCTGAGGACAGCCCAGCAGCCCTGCAGGAAGGACCAACACAGCACTCTGGGAGCTGGCAGCATGCAGAGAGCTGAGCCCGGAAATCTGAGGCCAGGCTTGCATGAGCCACGGTTTTAGCCCCAGGGCGGCCAGGGCGGCCAGGCCAGCAGCCGGCTGGAGGGACCCCAGAACACCAGCAGCTGTGGTGATTCCAGAATTATCAACATAGACATGCCTAGGACAAAGTGAGAGGTTAGTGCCCTATGGACTTTGGGGCCAGTATTTGGGGACCGAGTCGGCTTCCTCCCCTGGGGGCTAGAAGCCACTGAGGGGACAGGCCATTTTGTAGTTTTCAGAGGCAGCTCCAGATCCCGGCCTGCGACCTGTAGGGAGATCCAGCGTTCAGGCTTGGGGGGTAATCGCTCTTGCTTTAACCTCCCTGGATCTGGATTGTGATCTGGGGTGGAGGTCATGGGTGGGTTTCCAGCTTGCCAGAAACAGAAGTTGTCCCCCCACACGTTCGGGACGGAAGCTCCCCTGTCTGGTGGCAGAGTCATACTGTGGCAACAAGCCCAAAAGTCAAGTAATTAAGTGGCAACATGCCAAGGCAAAGGAAACAAATTAAACAGAAAAATGCAACATTAGATTCCTATTTTGGGGGCAAAGAGGATTGAAACATAGAACAGGAGGAGGACTATGAGGTCAGAAATACTGCTCCAAAAGCCCCAAAGGAAAATATGAGCAGGTTACAGGCCATAGAGGACCTTAAGAAGGACTTTAAAAATCAAATAAGAGAAGTGGAGGAAAAATTAGAAAGGGAAATGAGAAGGATGCAGGAAAAGTATGAAATGAGGGTCAACAGCCTGACTGAGGAAAACAACACCTTAAAAAATAGACTGACTCAAATGGCAAAGGAGGCCCAAAAGGGCAATGAGGAGAAGAATGCCTTAAAAAGTCGAATTTGCCAGATGGAAAAAGAATCTCAAAAGCTCACTGAGGAGATTTATTCCTTCAGAGTTAAACTGGAGCAAATGGAAGCTAATGACTTGATGAAAAATCAAGATGCTGTTAAGCAGATCCAAACAAATGAAAGAATAGAAGGCAATGTGAAATATCTCACGGGAAAGACCACTGACCTGGAAAATAGATCCAAGAGAAACAATTTAAAAATTATTGGACTACCTGAAAGCCATGATCAAAGAAAGAACCTAGAAATCAGCCTTCAAGAAATTCTCAAGGAAAATTGCCCTGATGTTTTAGACCCAGAGGGCAAAATAGAGGTTGAAAGAATCCACAGATCACCTCCTGAAAAAGATCCCAAAAAGAAAACTCCCAGGAATACTATAGCCAGGTTCCAGAATTCCCAGATCAAGGAGGAAATGCTACAAGCAGCCAGGAAGAAACAATTACAATATTGTGGAAACATAATCAGAATAGCACAGCACCTGGCAGCTTCTGCACTGAGGGATCGAAGGGCATGGAATATGATATTCCAGAGGGCAAAAGAACTGGGAATGAACCCAAGGGTCACCTACCCAGCAAAACTGAGTATTTTGTTTCAGGGGAAAATATGGTCATTCAGTGGAATAGAGGACTTTCAAGCATTCTTGAGGAAAAGACCAGAGTTGAATAGAAAATTTGACATCCAGACACAAGAAGCAAGAGATGCTTGAGAAGGTAATCAGGGAAAAGAAATCAAAAGGAACTTATCAAAGTTGACCTATTTATATTCCTACATGGAAAAACAATAACTGTGACTGATGAAACCCCTCTCAGTATGAAAATAATGGAAGAAGGGTATATGGTCATTTGAATACATATGTGAATGGGTGTATATATGTTTACAGTTATACATGGATAGAGGGCATAGGTTGAATTTGTTGGGAAGGGAAGATAATTAAGGGGTGAAGTTAAGAGGTAAGAGAGGAAAGTGGCAAGAGGAGATAGGGAGAGACAGGGTAGGGTTAACTATCTCATGTAGAAGAAGCAAGGGGAAGTGGCTGCAGGGGAGGGGAAGAATAGGAAGGCAAAAAGGCAAAACCACATTCTCATTGAATTTGGTTCAGGGAGCGAATGACATACATACTAAATGAGATATCTCAACCTGCAGCGGAATAGGGGGAAGGGGGATGAGAGGAGGGATAATGGATGGGAGGGCATTCTTGGGGGGAGGGGAGGTTGGAAGTACCCACTATAGAAGTGGGACAGGATCAAGTAGGGAATGGATCAGGTGGGGGGTGGTATGGGTGAGAGGGAATTATAAGCAGCCTTGTACAATATATCTACTATGGTAATGTTTTGCATAGCTAGACATGTAGAACATATACTGAATTACTTATCTTCCCAGAGGGAATGGGTGACAAGGGAGGAAGGGAATGGGTCTGAAATTCAAGGTCTTAAAATTAAATGTTTCAAATATATATAAATACTATTATTAATACTCTTTTGCTTGTAATTGGGAGATAAGATGTGCAGGCATTGGGGCACAGAGATTCACCTTGCCCTAATGGAAAAGTCAAAGGGGGTATGGGAGAAGATATGGGAGAGAGCAGATTGGAGGAAGCGATATCTTGTGGGACTACTATTCTGGGATGGTGGGTAGGGGAAAAACGGGGGGAAAAAATTGTAACTCAAAATCTGGCGGAAATGAATGATGTAAAACAGAAGTTAACAAAGCATTTGTTAAAAAAAAAAAACAAGGGGCGGCTAGGTGGCGCAGTGAATAGAGCGCCGGCCCTGGAATCAGAAGGACCTGAGTTCGGAGCCGGGCTCAGACACTTAATCCGCACAAACAAAAACCTAGCCCTGTAACCTTGGGCAAGTTACTTAACCCCAATTGCCCTAAAGGGGCGGCTAGGTGGCGCAGTGAGTAAGAGCCCGGCCTCGGAGTTGGGATGACCCAGATCAGATCGGCCTCAGAAAATGAGCACCCACGCATAAACAATGACTAGCCGTGTAACCTTGAGCAAGTTACTTAACCCCAATTGCTTTAAAAAAAAAAAAAAAACAAAAGAAATGAGAGGGGCGGCTAGGTGGCTTAGCGAGTAGAGCATCGGCCCTGGAGTCAGAAGGACCTGAGTTCGGATTTGACCTCAGACACTTAACGCACACACAAACAAAAACCTAGCCGTGTGACCTTGGGCAAGTTACTTAACCCCAATTGCCCTCCAAAAAGGCAAAAAAATAAAAGAAATGAGAGAGAAATTAAGAATGAACTAGTTTTCAACACTAGATTACTGAAAAATTGGCAATATCTGTAACAGAAATAAGTAGTCAAGAAAGAGTGAATATTTAGAGATTAATATTATTTCAGACATACTGAATCAGACTACCAACACTCCAGGGAAGTACAAGAAGAAGTGAAAGATCAACTACTGGCAAAGAGAAACAAGGTGGGTGATTAGCTCACATTAGGTAAGTGGATTTATTTCTGGTAAGGTTTTCATCAGTCTTAATGAACAGCAAATTAAAGACAACAATTAGTCCAGGAAGAAGCCCTTCATAAGTAAACTAAGCCTTCCACAGGAGCCCCCACTAAAGCCAACTGAGGCAAACAGAAGACTTTGAGACATAACTATCTTCAATAATTTGAAGGGTTATCCTATGGCAGAGGAATCAGACTGGTTCACCTTGGGGACAGAACTACAAAAAATGGGTAGAGATAGATTACAGTTTAACACAGAAAAAATAATTCCTAATAATGAGAGCTAACCAAAAGGGGAAAGTGAAGTAGTACTTGAGGAAGAGTTGGGTTTCCCCTTTATTATACTCTTCAAGTTAAGGCCGTATGACCATTTGTCAGGAATGCTGTGGAGGGGATTCTTAGCAACAGCATACTTATTTTCCATTATACTAGTTGAGGAAGATAATGATACAACAGGATAGTCCCTTCAGTCAACCATATAAGCAGATTGTATAAATGAAGCAAATGCTATGGACATGAATCACATAGGATAAGAAGGCATAAATGGGTCTAACCTGTTAAAAAGTATATCAATAGGGGGCAGAGCCAAGATGGCGGAGTAGAAACAGCTAGTCCAAGCCTCTCTGCCCCCAGATTCTCCACAAACTATGTAAAAAAGGACTCTGAAAAACTTCTGGAGCCCCAGCACCCACAGAACGACACAGAGAAGCTAACCTCCCGCTGAGGACAGCCCAGCACCCTGCAGGAAGGACCAGCGCAGAGGTCTGGGAGCCGGCAGCAGCACAGAGCGCAGGAGCCAAGCCGAGCCCAGGTCCACGTGAGCCGAGGTTTTAGCCCCAGGGCGGCAGGGCCAGCAGCCGGCTGGAGGAACCCCAGAACACCAGGAACTGTGGCGACCCCAGAATTATCAACATAGACTTGCCTAGGACAAAGTAAGAGGTTAGTGTCCTATGGACTTTGGGACCTGTATTTGGGGAATGCGTCAGCTCCCTCCCCTGGGGGCTAGAAGCCGCTGAGGAGACACGCCATTTTGTAGTTTTCACAGGCAGCTCTGGCTCCCAGCCTACAAATTGTGGGGAGATCCAGCGATCAGTCTTGGGGGGTAATCGCTCTTGCTTTAACCTCCCTGGATCTGGATTGTGATCTAGGGTGGAAGTCGTGGGTGGGTTTACAGCTTGCCAGAAACGGAAGTTGCCCCCCACACGTTCGGGACGAAAATTCCTCTAGCTGGCCTTAAAGCCATAGTGTGGCAACAAGCCCAAAAGTCAAGCAATTAAGTGGCAACATGCCAAGGCAAAGGAAACAGAAAAATGCAACCCTAGACTCCTATTTTGGGGGCATAGAGCGGGAAAAGGACTGTGAGGTCAGAAGTCCTGCTCCAAAAGCCCCAGGGGAAAACATGAGTGGGTTGCAGGCCATAGAGGACCTTAAGAAGGACTTTAAAAATCAAATAAGAGAAGTGGAGGAAAAATTGGAAAGAGAAATGAGAAGGATGC